>VYZV01039001.1:100727-113252 GCA_013401275.1 Pandion haliaetus | reverse complement strand
GTTGTTCTCAGTTGTGCTGTACAGGCATACTGGGCAACAGCAGGGACTTGTGTATCTGGTTCATTTGGTGGCCACAATGAGATCCTTTACCATGTGAGAGTCCTGTGTAAGTACAGCAGTTTTGCCACATTTTCATTTAGAAGGCAACTTTGAAAATACACAAAAGGCAGCTATTTTAGGTATTGCCTAAATTTCCTCAGTCACTCTTACTTCCTCACCCCTTCTTAACTATACAAGGTGCCTTTGGGAGAATGATGTACAAAGCAAAAAAAGGCCATGTTCTCATATTTTGTACAGACAATTTAATTTTACTTCTCTATTCCAGCATTGTGGTCATACTCAGAATAAGGATAGTGTGTATATGTAAGGACATCAGTATATTAAAACCAAAACCTTTCTGCATAGATTGAACAGAAAGTTGTACTTTTGTGAATAAGCACATGTGCAAGCGTAGTGGTTGTCTCATTCTTACCTGTTACATCTATAAAACTTGTATTATAGTTTGAGCTCACTGGCATGAGAAATTGGGCCCCGTGAGTATACTACTCCATTATTATCATTGAATTGTACGTTCAGTGACTGCATTTTAAATCTAGAACCTGGTAAGTTTACTTTTTTTTGAAAGGCAAATATTTGATCATGTATCTTGTTTATAGCTCCAGAGCTGGCTTGTGAAGGGGTAGGATCTAACTTGAGATAGAAACCTGTATTTTAATAGGTATTAATATGTATGATAGCTTCAGGAGGCTATTTTATGTTGTAAAATGAGAAAGGAAAAAATGAAACCTATTTATTAATAGCCTTTCAGATGGGTGCAGAGCTTTGAAGATTAGTGTATTCATCATAATGTCATATTGTACAGAGACTTTTAATTCCACAAGGTTAGAGTTGGGCCACAGAAATCAAGCAAATCTCTCTAATATTTTTCTGTCATTCCCACCAGGTTTCCAGAATAAAAATAGGGTTGCAATCCTGGCAGAACTAGACAAGGAGAAGAGAAAGTTACTTATGCAAAACCAGTCTTCCACAAATCACCCTGGAGCCAGGTATTTTATGTTCTTAGACCTGTTTGGACATCACTGATTACATCAAAGGGGAAAAAAAATAGCAAGTGAGGTGTAAACTTACATAAACACTTATCAGAAGTGTTTTCTGACCATTCCCAATAACCAGTCAGTGAGACCTTGCACTTTAGGAATATATTAGTATTTAAAATTGTTTACATACCCTGAATTTTGGCTTACATAACTTCCATTTGAGAAGGGGAGAAGCAGATATGCTTACTCAACTGTATTAGTCTACATTAAAGAAGAATTAGGGAGCAGGCACTGAGAAAGCATTTAATTATTAAGCTAAAATGTCCTAAGGCGTGTAAGTAGGAGACCATTAGGTTCAGGGTGCTATGCGTTTAGAGAAGAACAGTTACGGCAGACAGCGAGTTATCCTTGAAACTCCCTGTGTGCAAGACAAAGCCAGTTTATGTTACTGCAGATCTTCTTGTAAAAGACGCTGTGTTGTAGGGATGATTCTACACCTTATCTAATCTGAGTTTAAGAGCTGTCACAGATTTCTCCCATTTAAGACAAGAATATTAGATTTTTTGTCATAAATCAGTAACTAGAAAATCACGCTGGTTATGTGGAGAAATTGAGATAGTTGACCTTTGGGTTAGCATGAAATGAGTGTGGTGCCATATTATAGACACGGTGTGTTACATGCCATATCTGTACAAGAGTCGAATACTCTGAATACAGTCTTGAGTGCTGCCTGTGTCTTTTCTCAAGGAGATTCTAGATCACCTTTAGTTCCTTCATACTGTCAAAAAGCATGCAGAATATTTGAAATCACCTGAGTTATATCTCTGAGTGACTGTATACAGTTATTATTCAAGCAAAATTATTGATTAGAGAAGAAAATAGAAGTATCATACTGTTATGTACAACCCCTGACTCCTGGCAACAGTGTTTCCATACTTTACTGCAAATCTGGCAGAATTTCAGGGAGTGCTTGTCTGATTTCTTTTTTTCTTTAAGGAAAAATAACAGTATGTACTATTGAGCAGAATTAGAATTTACTAATTTTGAAGGTGGGGATGGGTGGGAACCTACAAAGCATCAGTCAAACTCAATGCTTTGGCATGGTGGGCTGATGTGATTTTTGAGAAGCTGACAGTTCTGTGGCAGGGGTGTTGTGCCAAAGGTTTTGGACCACAGAGTTGTCAGAAATGAGACCACAGAAATTCTGCAAACTTGACAGAAAAGAGCTTGATGTACCTGAAGCACAACAGTGGTATGGCCAGCGTTAAGGGTGAATGAGTTAGTTAATTTCTGGCCTTGGCATATAGGAATCTTCTATCCAAGAACAGAAGACCTCTCTTGAAAAGTGTCAGCTTATGATGAAGCTTTAAGATTATCTACAGAAACCATATTGAGAAGTTAGAGGGTACAGAATTAAATGCAAAATAAATACCTTCAAAATAACTGAAAATACTATGTTTTAAATAAACTGAGTAGTACTCTTCTCCAGCAGTGAAGCTTATCTTAATATTTGTCATAAAATCTGTTCAGAGGATTGTTACTTAGCTTTCATTATGTATTTAGGCATAGATTTGGCTAGTCTTTTCATGAGCGTGGCTGCTTTTGAAAAACTGATTTACTGCATCAGTTGTTGACATTGAAGCTGCTGGGAATGTTCANGATGAGTGTACTTGGATCCCTCATTGTCCTTCATACTTCTGTGTCTCTGAGGAGAGCGGGGCTTTCAGCACCAATCTCCAGAGCCAATTTCAGAGGTAGGTGCAAATTGCCTTGCAATACAGCTCTAATGGCAGTCCTCACTGATTTCTACCTGGAGGATGGCTGATCATGTTACTTATATAGAGCTGGGGAAAAAAAAAAGGTTGCTTTTTATTTCTTCTTTTTTGGTTAACAAGGTGGACAAGTCTGAAGATATAAAAGCCAACAAAACATATTTAGAGATTTTAATTTGAAACCTAATGTATGCTGTACTGAGGTAGATAAGCAAAACCAATTTTAGGTACTCTAAGCTATCATCAGAGGATCATTATTTCAGTTATGTCAATAGGAAGCTGCTTTACCATAAGCAGTGATCTGCTGCCCCCCTGCCAAAGAACTGGTCTTATACTGAAGACTGCTGAGCTCTTGTTAGTGCTTATGTTTATCG
Organism: Pandion haliaetus; assembly: GCA_013401275.1. Lineage (NCBI taxonomy): Eukaryota > Metazoa > Chordata > Aves > Accipitriformes > Pandionidae > Pandion > Pandion haliaetus. Next base: position 110,069 of record VYZV01039001.1, on the reverse strand, counting down.
CAGTTGTTTAGAACAGTCACTGAGTGACTGAACAGTGGTGAAAACACAAAGCTGATGTTTTAAAAACTGCTGACATTGTCTCACATTGCACCCCAGTGGTTCCACTGACTTCAGTGGTACTCCACCCATGAGCGAAATCCACAACAGACTTCAGGACTGTGACTCTTCTGGGTTTAGGGCATTGCTTGTTTATGCTAGGTCAAATGATACAGCCATGTTCAGTCATTTTCCTTTTCTCTCTTATGCTAACAAATAGTAATTCTAAACAATAGTTAACAATTGTGAAGCCATGAGTCAAATAAATCGTGAGCTGTGGAAGTCGTGGAATCTATGGCTAGAATGGCAAGGACATGTTTTCTTCTGTGGTATGTGTAATAACCTCTTGTTCTTTTTTGCAGCATTGCACTTGCAAGATCACCACTGAACAAGGATTTCCGTGATCACGCTGAGCAACAGCACATCGCAGCACAACAGAAGGCTGCATTGCAGGTAAGCTGATAGTCAGGTGGAGTTTAGCTTGGCTCTGCTGTAGATGTGCCTCCCTTCAGAGAGCAGTCCTGCACCTAGAGAGAATGAAAAGCCCCTTTCAGAGGTTAGGTTTCACACATTTCTGTATTTGTCACAAAAGAAGTTTTTTCTTTTGTTATGATGAAAGCTTAAATCTGTCAGCTTATTCTCCCTTGATGTGGTTGTAAGAATGTAGCCTACAGTATCATCATAGCTGTTCTGTACATCTCAGTCAAGAGTCAGTTTCATCATACTTCTGGATGTCTCATGGAGTGTAGGGAGAACTAGCCATATGGCTTTGCTTGATTGAATCTGAGTAGATGCCAAGTAAAAACCCTGCAGTTACATATGGCAGGGGTGGAAGATTTGGAATACTTGTACTTTCACAGACTTCTATTTGCTGCTGTTTTGCTCAGGTCAGGCAAGGTTGATTTTGGTGTTGAAATTGGAAATGAAGCAGGAAAGCCAGTACATGGCCACCTGCCTTCCTGGCTGTCTAGACAGCATGATTTGGTGTAGGGGACAGGGAAGGGAAAAATGTTGAGATGCAAACTAGCAATGCTGTTCGCATATCCTATGCCTTGTTGTGTTTCTGCTACCCAGTGAAGGCCCCAGATTGCTTCCCCTAAAATGAATGGGAGCAGAAGTGAGCTCTGGGTGGTGTCCTCTGTTGATCACAGAACATCGTAGGCTGGAAGGATCCTCTGGAGGTTCCTAGTCCAATGCCCTGCTCAAAGTATGACTAACAGCAGTGTTGTATTAGATTGTTCAGGGCATGGTCCAGTCAAGTTTTTAAGTTCTCCAGGGGTGGACTTCTCACAGTCTTTCTTGGCTCTGAGTCTGACTGCCTTCTCTATATATTGTCACTGGGTATCTGAAAACATTGTAAGATATCCCCTCAGCTTTCTTCTTACAAGAAGCTCAGTCCTGTCACCATCCCCATGGGCGTTAAGAGCTCCAGGCCAGCCCCCAGCCATCTCTTCTGGTCTCTTTTGGACTCCCTCCGATTTGTGTCTCAGACTGAACACAGTATCGCAAATGCCGCTTCATGGGTAGCTTCCCTTGGCCTGATGGCTGTGCTGTTGCTAATGCAGCCCACTGTGCTGGAAGCCTTTATAACTGCAAGGGCACACTGCTGGTTTAGGCTAAATTTGATATTGAGTAGGGCTTTTCCCTAGTGGTGGAAAGAAGGAATATGCAGGCTGCCTAGCTCACTGGAGTCCAATCTTTGAACTGGGAAGGACTACATAGGATTTTAAAAAGGTTGTCCTGAGCCATAAGCAGCAGCTGCCTTCCTCAGGTGAACAAGCATATATAAATCACATGGGCAGGATGCTGGTGTCCCGTGTTGTACAGGAGTGTGTCTGGTCACATGTCATTTGTACATGCGGCCTCAGGTTGTGTGACATTACTGATACACACTGGCAGTCATATGTGGCAGCTGTCACAAAGCAAGGCCTGTAAGTTGGTTATAGATGAGAATGGAAGCATGGGGTCTAGGCAAAGGAGAGCAATCAGGAGTTCATTTACCACTCTCCCCATGTCATGGGATTTGCTGAAAAAGGAGCAGCAGGGAATGGCCAAATTAATTTCCTTGCTGGGCCCTGTTCAGGTGTGGCTGATCTAAAATGCTGGTTTTGAGTTTGACTATCAGAGCTGAGGAGCAGACTGGGAGAAATAAATAATTAATGCTGCAGAAGCTATAAAGTCTTAAATTATATCAGTGCTGCAGGGAGTTACGCTTTAACAAATGTTTTTCTTTTTCCAGCATGCACATGCACATTCCTCAGGATACTTCATAACTCAAGACTCTGCATTTGGAAATCTTATTCTTCCTGTCTTACCTCGACTTGAGGCAGAATGAGGAATGTTGTTTCTCAGAACTGCAAGGTCTGATTTTTGTCCATAGCAGGAACTGTCTGACCTTTTTAACTTCTTTTCTTATCTTAAACCCCATTTTTTTCTGGATTTTTGTGGTTGCTTTTCGGGAGTGTGAGCTCTAATGATGAAAAAGCAGTGTTGCTGAACAGCAATTTTTATCCTGTATTTCTGTTCCTCTGTTAGGTCAAAGTCAGACTTAAGACTTCCTTGGTGCATAGCGCTTGCTCTTCCCTGTTTCTGTGCTTCCTTTAAATAAATGTCCAAACCAGAGTCATCAAGAGATGCACACTCTGTCAGCATTTGTGTTTCTTTTTTATTGTGTACAGGTACTATATTTGACTTTAATGAAAGACGAAAGTTACTTTTGTCCATCAAAACAAGACACGAATTTATCAAATGCATCAGTCAGTCTTTTTGTTTTCCTTTCCCCCCCTCCACCCCCGTATGCAGGAACATGGCTAGTGTACTGTTTGCTGTTGTAGTCTCATCTGGTCTCAAGACCTTAGATATAGTGTGTCTTCCTCTTACTTTGTTTTGTGAAATATGAAAATGAATTAAAGTGGGGAAAAAGCAATTGTTTCAAACAGTCTTTTAACAGACAAAATAAAAGAAGTCAAAATTCTAAGTTCTCTGAACATTTCAGATGGAAGGTGTTGTCTGCAAGGACAATTCATTTTAAAAGGTCACATTTTTCTAGTCATGCCTTTTTCAATACTTAGGGTGTTTCATTTTTGTTTGCTTGCTTTCTTGCTGTTTTTATCAGTGGTAACCAATTACAGCTCCAGGCTGAAGGAAAATCTGTTGGTCTTTTAAGGTGAATTATTTTGGAATTGTGATCGTGCTACCAGGATAAAGTAACTTAAGAGTGAAAAATAGTCCTTGTGTAGATGTTCTTATATCTCCACAGCTTTACTAATACAATTATACTAGTACATTGATTGCTTTACCTATTGAGGCAAGTTTTAGAAAACAAAAAGAACAAGACAACTTAAGTGAGAACCAGAAATCAGAAAGCATCTGTTAAATTGATGCCCATTTGAAGCAGCTCCATCCTTTGCAGAAACTTAGCTGTCCCATGAAGTTTCCAGGGTTATAGTCTACAGATTTCCTTAGTGGAATTTACGGTATCCTGTTTCCATCTGGAGGAGATTGCCTGATCCCAGTAACCACTACTGAACTGTAAGCACTGTTAACAATTCCATTCCTCATGAGTACAAAGTGAGAGCCAAGAGATTGGCACAGGTATGAGGAAAATGCCACAGCTCTCATATACCTTAGCTGAGTACAGACCCTTGCAGAAGCTGTAGCATACTGAAACATTTTCAAGGAGAATCTTGTGGAAGAGGCCTGATAGAGCTTAAAGATGTGCAACTGTAACATGAACTATTCATATTGTGTGCTTTTTTGAGGGGTCTGATGTGGTGAGCCATGGGAATGATGACAGTTTTTGTGGGCAATGGAGAAGGGGGTACTGTCATTTCAGTTTTCAGTGGTTGGCTCTGTGTAGCTTTTTCTTTTTAATTACAAAGAGTAACTTCACCATGAAGCTGTCCTGACTACTCATTATTCTGCAGTGTGAGCCGAGTATCTTAGAAGTTTTGAAGAAAAAGATCTGCAGATCTCTGTGTGTAGGAGAGGCAGCTATGAATCAGTCCGAGCCTGGAAACATACAAAGGCAAAGAAAGTAAAGCAGATAGAGCAGGAAGTTTGGATTTTAGATTTTAGTTGAATTTAAAAAGTAGGCTGGGCATTTTAATGGAGCTTCTTTTTTTTTTTTCCCCCCTTGAGAAAAGTGCCAAAAGAATGTCTGGTTTCTCTAGAAACAGACCCTCTGTGCTAATGAACTGAACGATAGAGTCTCTCAGTGCTGCTACACAGACTGCATATGATCCAGGCAATGAAACAGTAAAGAACCTTCTCCTTTGGAAAGCTATAGTTGCTCCACTGAAGGAGTTAAACTTGCTGGCTGGGTTGTTTTCATCTCATGTATGGAAAGATCTACTTTTGGAAAGCCAGGGTCTGGGCTCAAAGATGGAGGTATTCAAAAGAGTGGGAAAATTGACACAGCTGTTGTAATATTTTTAAGTTATAATGCCTCAAATCAGTCTGTGTAATCATGAGGAACTTGGTGATATACGTAGATGTAATTAACCATCAAAGATATGAATTTTGTATATGGAAGCTTCTATCTTAGAAACCACAGATTCTAGCAGTTAGTGTCAGATGCATCAATTTGTCTTGCCACTCTTGCTTTTTCTTTTCCACTATTAATCAGTATTAAAACCATTAGTCTATCCCTGTACAGTAATTTCAGCAAAATCTTTTCTCCTGTTGGAATTGTATGTTCAAATTATTAGTTAGACATACTTGAACCAGGAAGTGTCTGGGATGTCTTACTTCTGGCAGTAACCATTAACTTGATCACAAAAAAGCAGAAGGCTTGTAATAGAGTGCTGACCTGTGTACCTAAAAGAATCTGAACACATGTAATCACTCAAAAAGTCATTCTATTTCATTTGCTACAGTAGTAATCAGCCTTTCCACTCAACACAGCTGGTTGGTGTAGAGTCCATATCAGAGCTGGATGGTGGGGTGAGAGCAGGTCATAATACTAGGTAGGTGTTACACTAAACAGATCAGATAGATGGGAGGTGAGTTAAGACACAGCGAGGTCAGATTTCTAAGTGATGGCAGAGTCATAATCTGGCAAGAACAGGTGCAGTAAAGAAGTAAAAGATCTTCAACTGAAGCTCTGAAAGAACTGAACCACAGCTTCTTTCTTCTTAGCTCTGTGCTCTTTTTCTTCCACTAGATAAGTTTTCTCTCCTCACTCTTTATTTTCCAAGGTCACTCACCATCTCCCTACCAGTATAGGCTCTGGAAGATGCTCAGTTTTAACCCAAGAAGCTTGATCTGTAGAACTACACGTGGTTTCCTACCATTACAGGGTTTTAGTCTCCATTTTTTCTTAGTTATTTTCACTCTGCTGATCTCTTAGAAACACTAGTATGAAACTAACCAATAGTACCTGATGTCATATTTGCACTTTACATCAGAACACAGAATATCCCGTGAAACTCATTATTGGAAAGAAATTACACCCCTGATGTCACTTGCCAGGAAATTCCTAGTTGCTTTGATGTGTTCAATCAGTTAAAATAGCTAAATGCTACTTCTGCCCTCATGTGCAGTCAGCACAGGAAAGCTAGCTGTAATTTGCAAGTCCTGTATCAGTTCATGCTGAGAAGTGTCTGTCTGAGGTAGACACTTTGGATGGCTCTAGTCTTTTATTAGACCGCCTGTGTCACTTAAAGGCTGGAGGTCATTTATTGTCTTGCTGCACAGCAGAGAGGTCAGTGCTCTGACCCTAACCTTGTAGAAATGCATGAAGAGACCAGGCTTTTCTCATCCTCTTTAGAAAGAAAAGTAACAATTATCAACCAGGTAACAGGGAACATGAACTTGAACTGGTGGAAGGAAATGCAGACAGCTGTGTCTTAGAGTGTACAGCTTTTTGTGACTTACCATTGTGCTTGCAGTGTTTCATAGACAGAGCACGAGGGCTGAAGGAGGGCAATGAGCCTAGAATAGCGTGGCATGCAGTCACAGATGTGTGAGCAGGCAGTGACTATCCCAACACATCCTCTTAAGCGTTATGATAGTTAAAACAGGGCTTGGTGTATTCTCCAGGAAAAAGCATTGCTAAGAATAGTTGTCTTACGCAGGGGATGTTCTTACTCCTTGTGTCTGCTTAAATGTATATTCAAAATCAGGAGGATGCCTGAGAAAGCAGCCGGATGATTTCTGCTGGTCAAAGTTATGGCACTGATGATTCCTCCTGTCAAACCAGCTCAAGTAGCAAGTTTTCTTGGAAGGACAGGGTCTGTATGACTGACACTGATTCCCATGTCCTAGGGAACAGGCGGTAACCAGAAAGACACATGAATCTTAAGGGAAAAGCTAAGAGGAGGCAGCTGTCTGCTGGGTGGTCTGTGTGCACAGAAGCCTCTAAAGAAGGAGGAGGTGGAGAGAGGGAAGGTTTGTCTGCATCCAGCTGGAAGAGTCATCCCATCCAGAGCTTTATGTGCCTGATTTATGTTTTGCTAACACACAGGGAAAATCCTATAGCATCTGCTAGTAACACCCTCGTGTCTGGGAAGTCTGGTAATTGGTGTGTTCTAAAACACTTCTGGAGGCTGTAGGGAATCCTTGGGCTAAAATACACTGTATGGGCTTTCTGTAGTGAGCAGTAGCTTTGAAGACTAGTTGGCAAAGTGGATTTCACATGCTACTTGGTTAAAAGCTTGCTCCAGTGAGTTTCTGCATTTGTTGGAACCACAGAGCTTGCCCCAGACTTTTTACAGCAAGGGCTACACCTTCTCCTTGGTTCCTGGTTCTTGCTCTTGACAGAAGGAATCAAGTGACATACCTCCCTGGGGAAATGATTTTTACACTCTCTCCTTGAATACAGGGGTTTTTTTCAGAGAGGAGGAAAGCAGGTTCAGCGCACTAAGTGGAGAAAACTTGATTAGTGCAGTGGGACATTATGAAAAATGATACTTAACTGCTGGTGAGGAAATGGCTTTTCTCAGTTACCCTACTCTGCCAGGTTCATTCAGGCATTGAATTATGAAAGGTGGTGGCACGGTTCTCATTAAGGCCTCTAATGTGGATACTTTAGTGTCAGTGGATGCTACTTTTGGTATGCAGGTTTTGTAGACTGTGTCTGAAAATTGTTCAGAATCTACCTTACTTTTGTCCCGAGAGTTTCCTGGTTCATTTAAGTGCAAGTCACAAGCTTGCAGGCCACCGTCACTATGCACATATGTTGCACTGTACATTAGCATATATGTATTACCAGTTGGTAGAGTGTGAGTTTCTTTCAGTAGGAAAAGATGTCTTATTGTAAAACATATATTTAGATTTATGGACATCTTTACATCTTCAGAGGCTTTTTTTTATTGCGTTACCTGAATCCCTCACATGAGGCGAACTAAGTTACTATCATCTTCAGTTTTGCAGATGGAGAAAAATGCAAAGGGGTTGCAACGCCTGCAGGTACACAAAAAGCCTGTGTAGCTCCTAATTAGTGAGCTGGTGTGAGGCATCATCTGGAGACTTATCACTCTGCATCCCACACCAGCAGCTGGCTCATCTTCCCCTCCTAAGAGATGCTGAGCTCTTTGGTTTCAGGTTTGTCTTTGCTGTCACAGATAGCTAGTACTTGGGTTTGTTTGGGGTTCTTTTCAGATGGTGAAGACGACAAAGTACAGCAGAGTTTGGGCCTTTTATGTTTGAAATTTTGGATAGGGAGGATGGTGATAAAAAGGCAGCAGTATTATACTCGGTGTTTGGAAGCAAGGCAAGTGTAGTTTCCTTTTTGTAACAGTGACCATTGTGGTGGAGTTTAGCCATTGTTTCATGACCTAAGTAGAAGTACTAAGTACTAAGCCCTAAGAAGAGCGTCTGTCGGCCTGGATGACTGTAGACCTTCTCCATCTGTCAGTGGGTGGCCACCTGTGGAAGTGGGAATGGCCAGATGTGGGCCTAGGCCAAAACTGCTGTTTCTCTGCCAGCAAGAGCGGTGCAGAGCTGGCTGACAGCTGGCACAGGGGCCAGGGGGATTGTGTGTTTGCAGCCATGGATCATTACAGCCTGTCAAGAAGAGACACACCAAGAGTCATATATATATTTTCAAATTCTGCCCTAGCAGATGGTTTGTTAGTCCAAGGAAAGCACAATGGTCATGCACTCACCTGTGTACAATCGGCTGATGTGCATTCTGCAGTGCCAGCAATCCTGGCAGCCCCTCTAAGAACCAGATGGTTTCTGTCCCATCTAAATGAAGGTGTATTGTGCTGGCTTGGCTTGAAGGTAGTCCATTCTGAGTATAGCCTGCTTCCCTGGATTTTGAGTTTTTCAAAGCCTAAGTTACCCTCTGAGCTAAGCCTGGATATATGTCTCAGTCTCTCTCTCACACACACAGAGAGAATGTTTTTGGCAGATTCAGACCTCATCACTTTCACTTTTAATATTGTGAACCAGTCAGTTTGCTCTATTGGCAAACAAGGCTGGTTATCCTGTTGTTTTGGTTAGACCATCTTTCGTTGATGTGTTTGTTCACCACCTGGCACAGTGGAGTCCTGACATAAGCACAGGAAGTCATTTATAGTGGCAAATACTGCTGGTTCCACCTCTGTTACTGGTCTTCCTTTCAGCAGAGCATTCCTAGGGCAATTGCAAAACAATCATTCCCATTTATAGTAGTATCCCCTGTGCTACTTTGTATCTTATTCCAATGATAAACTCGGAGACAGTGTTTCACAGAGAGCTGCCAGTATGATGTCCTGATCCCCATAAGTACATCAGAAGAGACCACAAGTGCAGCACCACTCAGTGGAGCTTTCTGACAGTGCTGTCTGTTGACATATGTTAAGGGTAGCAGGTGTGTTATGGGTTTGTGTGGCATGGGTTTTTTTGGTAGCAGGGGAGGGGGCTGTATAGGTGACTCCTGTAAGAAGCTTCTGGAAGTTCCCCCAGCTCCAAGTCAGACCCACCTCTGGCCCAGGCCGACCCAGTCAGTGATGGTGGTAGCGCCTCTGGGAGAACATATTTAAGAAGGGGAACCAGCAGTGGGGAGGGGGATTGGAACGTGAGAGGAACCCCTCTGCAGATACCGAGGTCAGTGAAGAAGGAGGGGGAGGAGGGGCGCCTGAGGAGGCTGATGGCCCTGCAGCCCGTGGTGAGACGGCAGGCTATCCCCCTGCAGCCCATGGGGGTGAGCGGGGGAACAGAGGCTCCCTGAAGATGGCTGTGACTCCATGGGAAAATCTGCACTGGAGCACTGTGTGACTGCAGAGCAACCCACAGAAAGGACCCGCGCCAGGGAAGTTCGGGAAGAACTGAAGCCCGCGGAAAGGATCCACGCCAGGGAAGTTTGTGAGGAACTGAAGC
>VYZV01039001.1:78555-100703 GCA_013401275.1 Pandion haliaetus | reverse complement strand
ACCCCCCCCATCCCCTGTTCCCCTGTGCCGCTGGGGGCTGGAGGTAGCAAGAACTGGGAATGGAGCTGAGCCGGGAAGGTGGGAGGGGTGGGGGGAGGTGTTCTGATGTTTGATTTTCATTCCTAATATCCATGGTTTTGATTTGATTTGTAGCAAAAGAAATTGATTTTGTTTCTTCCCCAAGTTGAGCCTGTCTTTTGCCCATGACCATAAGTGGGGAGTGATCCCCCCCAGTCCTTCTCTCGACCCATGAGCCTGCCTTTGTATTTTCTCCTCATCCCAGTGTGGCTAGGGGAGGGGGTGGGGAGTGAGTGAGCGGCTGCGTGGTGCTTTGTTACCAGCTGGGCTGAAACCATGACAAGGTGATATTCAGCCATCTAAAAGTCTCATTTCTAATAAATGATTGCTTATCCAAAACCCCAGCACAGTGATATTCTCCAGGTCTTAGTCAGCAAACTGCTTGCGTCAACACATGGCTGAAGGCACCTCAATACAGTAACTGAGCCCTGAAGCAGATAGGAAACATGGCAGTTCTTGTTCTTGTGGTTATTGCTTTTCAGCCTTTCCATGCTAATGTGGTCTGTGATTCCAGCTGACCTGTTTCTTGTACCCTTTTGGTCCGTTGGAATTCTTCTCAGTATTTTCATAAGACTTTCTAGGGTAACACCTGTCAGTGCTACCATTTCTTCCTCTACCACACACATCTCAGGTGTGTTGCTCTTCCAACTCCACTTCCTTCTCATCAGCCTCCCTTCCTTGCAAATCCCTTACCTCAGCTCCCTTGTTATACCATAGCAAATGTGCTTTAATGAAGCTCTATTTCAGTACTAAACAAGATGTAATTGCATTTCTGGACAGATGCAAGCAAGACTGGGATCAGAAAGTTACTTTTGGGAACCCTGAGAGCGCTTTCAGCCGCAAAAAGATTGATGACACTATTGGGTAGCTCAGCATCACCCTAATGTACTCAGATTCATCAATAAGGAAGTTGTCTTTTGCAGCACTTAAACAGTTCTGTTGTTATTGGAGAGTGACATTTGATTGCCTAGAGTTCGGCAAGCCAAGTCAAAAGAAATGCTGGCTGATTCCAGCCTGAGCCCCAGCCTGCTGACATGAATGAGGGATGCTACCTGATTTTGGTGAACTTAGACTAGGTAAAGCCCCAACACCACCTGATAAAGCTCACATCAAGCTATCTCAGTCCAGAGCAATCTGGGGGACAGGTTAAGGTGAGAGGAGGTAAGCCTTCTCTCCCCTTACCCACAGAGAGTGTGTGCAGCCCTGTGTTGGCAGTCTGCCTCATCCCGAGGCTCTGACTCAGTGGAAGGCAACTGGCACAGTGTTCACAGAAACTTATTTTTGCCACTGGATTGTAAGGGTCACAAAAAGGGGGCAAAGCGGGTGAGTGGTGATTGGATGAAGGTTTCTCTTGTGGGCCTAGGGGCTGCAAGGTGAGATGCCAGTACTGTTTTCTAACATAGGTCTGCATTGTGCATGTGGGAGCACCTCCATCCTTTTAACCCTGGAGAGATCTCAGTCCCTCTTTGTTTCCCAGAGGCAGCCTCAAACTCCAGCTCTCTGCTGTGAAGGGCAAAGGTCACCTTAAATGCAAAATGGTGATTAAAGCTGCATGAAAAATACTTCTCCCTTTCCAAGGAAGCTTTGGGGACTTCAAAATATTCAAAATCTATTACTCTGTGCTAGTCCTTCTCAGACCATCTGAGAAGGCAGTAAGAAACCCCAGAGGTAGAAGTTCACCACCCAGAAGCAGTCTGTGTGCTGCTTTGTCCAAGGCCTGGAGAATGAACCTGACCTCTATAGCACAGGATAGTGCCCAGATTCATGCTTACAAAGGCAGAGTGTTCTCAGTCTCCTCTGACGAAGCTCCTTCCCTTTGGATAAATGGTGAAATAATCATTGGAACAAGGACTTGACCCAGGGTTTTCCACTGGCCAGGTGAGAGCCTGACATTAAGGTAACAAGGCCAGTTTTGCTCAAAGCTAGTAAATATTCATCGTCTATCTAAACAGGATCAGTTCCAAAAAGGGAGGCTGAGAAGCATTGCTCAGGAAAATGCCTGTCCCATGCTAGTGAGTATCTTTTATGCATGGTCAGGACAAGCATAATGCCAAACTGAAATGAGATGAGGAGGTTACATCTCCTCTCTGCAGTTGACACCCAAATGGAATTAATACAGGGCTTTTCCCTAGCTCACAGGACATAAATTTCCATCAGACGACAGTTCACTGCCTCCCAATTCTACAATGTGTGTTCAGTATGCATTGTGCATTCCATGTAGATATGTCACTATAGATCTCTTTCTTGCATTTGATACTTACCACAATGAAAGCCAATGCCTGGCCTCCTTCCCCCTCCCCTATCTGTTTTTCTTTCCTGTAAGCTATTTCCTACAATACTGGTTTCAAGTGGCAGAAGGAAATAAACCTATGGGATTTCCTAGCACATACAGTATAGTGTAAATTAGACAACCTCCTATCTGACAGCCAAATTGATTTCAGAAATATCCCCATAAACAATATTTACAGTGAGTTATAAAATGCACTTTGTGGTCCCCCATAAATATGACAGCTTTTCAAAACTGAGACCATTTTCACAAGGAACAAAGCAAAACCCTGAATCACTGCTGTGGTTCTTACCGGTTTGACATATAATGCATTATTTACCAGCAAATGTTAGCTTTCTTGCATCTCATAATGTTGGTATTTCACATAACAGGTGGGAATTGTGTCTCTAATTCTTTTGTGTTCAGTGTCTGGATTTGGAAGTGAAAAGAATTCAAAACTCGGATGCGGGAGGAATCATCCTTTGGTGACTTAGGGATTCCAGTTGCAGGTAGATCAGTTGAAAGATTTTACTCTCATTAGTAGTTAGATGATGATTGACAATTATGCCATGGTGCTCTGCTTTTTTCTGATGTGGCAGGGGAAAGGTGGGAATGTCTAATCTCACAGTAGAGCAAAGGAAGTGTTTGTTCCAAGTGCAGAGCACTTCCTTGACATTGTTCTGTCCCCAGGTTTGTGGAGGAACGTTATCAAGCAGTAGCTGTTGTTTTCCTCACAGAACAGAAACATAAACTGAGTCACAGAAAGGGAAAGTGCCTTGCTGAGGTCATCTAGTTACGTTTTGGCAGAGTACAGGTGAGAAACCAAACCTCCATATACCAATGGCCCATCAACTACTTTCTCTTCTCTTCAGTATGTGCTCAGGATGTCCAGTGTCTCATCGGATTGTACCCATTCTCTGGGCCTAGCAGATCTCAGTGGTAAACTACCTCAAAAAGAAAGGACACCCTCACTGCAATATCCTCATTACTGCATGTTGCCCCATCTTGCATTGTAGAAACACGTGCATGTTTTTACAGTTGATAGGTTCTCTCATGTCTGTGGCAGGATGAGCTTTTAGTCATGCTTTCGAGATTAATTGTAAAGCAAAACACATACAGTGTTCTACAAATGTATACACTTACGTCACTGCAGTAGTGATATATTCACTTAACACACATAACTCTGCTGCTTATCACACACCTTTAAGCTTCTCTCTCCACTGTTCTCTCATCACATTCTGCCTTCGAGCACATCTGAACAGCAGGGTAAACCACCTCAAACAGCTTATGGGGTTTTTTTTAATTTCCTTTTTTCCCGAAATATTTTTTAATATTCCCTTCTGAGGATCAATCATCTACACTTAAAAACAACTTGGATAAAAAGGTAGAAAGAGGAATTTCACTAGAAGAGAGCTGGAAGTGTTTCTGTAGGGGACAACTCTAGAATAGCAAGAGTGCAAAAGCCTCCAAAGATGGCTTATTTTTTTCATATCTCAAGAAACTGTTTTGAAGTGGGTTTGGCTCTGTATAATGCTGCTTTTGGACACCTCATACCTGACTTGAGATACTGGTTTCCAAAGAAGATTAGCAATACTGTCACTTGCCCAAGAGTGGTCCCAAACCATTACTCAAGACATAGTCAAAGCCTAGGTGTCAAGGCAGGAGGCATTTCATCTGTTCACAGCATTTATCCCTGCTACCCTTCTAGTCTTTAATATCATGTTGAAAAAATCTCCCAGAGCTAAAGAGCACTTAGAAGCAGCAACAGCACTGTATGCCGTATCTCCTGGAGACGTAATCCCACACTGCTGCTTCATGCAGCACTGGGGAATGAAATCCCATTGTGAGTTGTAGGGTATGTTTCTATTCAAAGCATTGGGACATATCCCAGGGGAAGATGAGTCCCGTAGTGATGTATGGTAGTTTCTTCAGACCTGCCTACAGAGCTCTGAATCACACCAAAAGCAGGCCAAGACCCCCACTTCCAAGTGTTAGCACCTGGCACGAAGGCAAGTGCACAGAGTGCAGCTGAAATTCAAAATGGCTTAAGGCAAAAATGTACATTTTTCCTTTCCAACTGCAGGGCTTTCCTTACTCCTCAGCCTGTACCCATATGATCTAAATGGGCTTCCTCTGAGACCTTTACAAACTTAAAACTATACAGGTCTTCTCTCTCTGCATCACATACATAGCACTCAGGATTTGCCATGGAGCGTCAGCAGCACATATGGTGTGGGGTATTCTTTGCTGCCACTAGTCCCAGTCTAGAGCAGGGGAGTTAAGGAGGAGTGCATTTGCATTTGTTCACTGCATTACTACCTACTGTGGCCCTAGGTCTGTGGTTTCGGTTTGGTCCTTAGCAGTTAACAAGCAGAAGCCCCAGTCCTGCCGGAGTGCCTAAGTGCTGAACTCGTGGTTCCCCTGCAGGTACCACAAGCACACATATCACAGGAGGTGGCTGAGACCAAGCCTCTACTGCTATGGTTTTGGGGACAATGTCTCTGATGTCAAAGGTCTCTGTATGGACCATAGGCTTCTTCCATACAGCTCTTGGAGCTCGATAGAGCAACTCAGGTCTCCCGCAAGTGTCTCGTCAGCGAGCAATCATTAAATACCACATTGTTCCAGTGCTCAGGAAGACTCAGAAAAAAAGCCCAGCAGCTAAAGCCCCCATCAGGGCTGAAACAGGCTGGGTGAAGACACTACCTTCCACAGCACAGGTCAAATATAAGACCTCTCAGAAATTGATTCCAGCTATTTGAACAGTCCCCTAGGACCAGCACTACAAAGATGGAAGTCTTTCTTCTCACTGTGATTTAGCTTAAAGACTCCAAGGTGGTAATTCTTTATGTGTTACAGAGAAGTATTACAAAGAGCAAAAGAAGGCAGTGTTGAACTATAAAAATAATTTTGCTGTAATGGGATTTTTATAGAAGTCTAAGGTAGGCAAGGGACATTTCAGGATTTTATTAAAGCAAGTTAACGTCAAAAGTACAAACCATATCAAGTACAAAAGCCAAAGCTATTGTTATGGGAAAAGTGAAACTCCTCCAGAAGTGTGTAAAAAAATATGTGCTTGTTCTGTCATTTGGTTTTCCTCACAACTGCTGTATCTCTAGACATAATAACTAAATAAATGACACCTAGTAGCCAGGCAAGTTTTCATAGGGTGTGATAGAGTGAATGCATTCATGTCTCAGGCTGACCTCCACTTAGTATTGCAGCAGTCTGTAGTAACAACTATCTGTATAGACATCACCATTAGATCTCAATAACCTCTATACAGGCTGGTGGCAAACGGTTGGAAAATAATCAAGTGGCTGATGAGAAAGGCTACAACACCTTCACATGGACTTCATGTTACTAGACCACAGGGCAGTGAATCAGCAGCCAAGTGTGACTTGGCAGTCAATTACGTTTCATCCAAAAACAAGAATGCCAGGACTGTTGGGGAGAGGCTGCACTGTCACCATGAGTTGCACAGGTATGAAGGAACAGGTACGGCCAATATCAGTCAAGATGTTCCAGGGTGCCATCAGGCCATAAAACTGACACTGCCTCAGTAAGGAAGATACCAGTCACAAGGCCGTGATGGGAGACGGATCAAACACTCATTACCCAGAGGGATGCCCACCAGGCAGCAATGTCCCTGTGTGCAGAGGTAGGAAATTAAGGACTTGATTGCTTTGCTGTAAGGGGAGAAGAGTGCAAAGGAGCCCCAGCCCATAGTAGCCTCCGAGCAAGGGAACGTGCTGCTTCCTTGCAGGAGCAGGGTTGCTTGCTGGGGGGGCTCTGCAGCTTCAGCCCAGGGCCAGCCCTTCTAAGGGTGCTCAGGAGCCCTTTGAGCACTTCAGTGCCAAGCAGTTGATGAACAGCAGAGGGTGGCTCTCCCCTGGGGCCAGGGCTGCTGCGAAACGCTAAGGAGCAAAATGTCTGGCTCAGAGACATGGTGCACCCAACAAACGTGCAGGACAGCTCCTTGCACAGCTTTCAGTGACACTGTCAGAAGGACTTAGGTCTGGAGGGTAAATACTTGAGCTGCGTCTTGGACTGCTTCTTTCTAGTAAATCCTTGCTTCTGACAAACTAGGATTGCTTCTGACAAGGAAAAGCTTCTGAATTGTGTGGCAGCTTCAGCACACAGGTTTGTCATCTCCTGTTTGTCCCCTATTTTCTTTTAAGCTTTGCTCAGATGTGACTTACAGCTGGTCAATAGTTGTTCATGTGCTACACGAATGCTGTTTCTAAGTTTAGGTGTGTCCTTCTTGAAAAAAACAAGGTGACCAAGTAGGAAAGGAAAAAGGAGTGGCATGTTGCTCCAAGCTCTGACCCCAGCTTGAGTCAGCTTGGGTGTTGTGTCAAAATGATGCCAGACACAACAGATTGTCCCTGTGGGGACACTGTCCCACCCACTCTGCTGTATTTGAATGAACAGCAGAGTAATCAACATGGCATTGCTTAACTTCACAATGAATCCTCTGCTCACATAAATGGCGATCCTGCCCCTCAGACCTACTATCCCAGGCATCACGGCTTTGTTCTATAGTATCCGCATTTTAAAACAGAGATGTTCTCCTTTAACAACATAAAGCACAGGCAAGTGCCCCCCCCAGAAAACACTATTGCTTTGAAAAGCAGTCATGAGCTGGCCCCTCAGTTTGTACACATTTAAAATAGCCAGCATATAATACCAGAGGAGCCATTCAAATGTCATGATGTTCCCGCCAGTCTCCGTTAGCATCTTCCTCCACCCTTGTGCCCAGAAATCTCCTCCCCAGCCCACAGCTGCTGTCCCTGTTTGTGGGTGCAGCTGCACCCCAGTGATGCAACATGATAACCCTAAAAAGCAGAAGGCGCAGGAGCAGACTGACAGACCCTGCTGTTATTAAGAAGGGTGCTCAGCAGGCTTCAAGCCAACTCCGTGGCTATCTCACCCTTGGGAAAGAGGCTACTTTGCAGCAGCACAGCCAGACTGCAGGAAATTGGGTGAAGTCCTGTCCTCCCTACAGTGTGCAAAATGAATCTCAGCAAGATGCTGGAGGTGTTGGGTGAGTTTTTCCTAGCAAAGTGAGAGACCTTTATAGGGCAGGGTTAAGGCTTAATATTCCAAGCAGAGCTGAAATCTGCCCCATGGACTCATACCCAACTAGCTGGGCCTCACCCTAAGCTGCTCCCAACAGACACTGACAAACTGGGAGTAAGTTTTAAAAAGCAACAGCTTTATTCATAATCCCCAGATTAAAAAGTCCCAGCCACATTGTGCAGGACTAATTCCAGCTAGACTCTCCTTCCACACCAGTAGCAGCAGAAGGCAGAAAGAACCCAAAAGCACAGAAGATACTCCAGAATCGTCTGTAGGACTTCTTCAAAGTAAGATCATGCATAACAGCTTGTTCTCCAACTGCCAGCATACCTGTGACCTTGGCTGGGAGACTTGGGACAGATTCCTCCAAACTCCTGAGAGATCAATGACTGATACCATTTCATTTGGTACTGTGTTTTACCTAGGTATGAGAAGCTCGATTTTGAGAATAACCACTGTGACTCAACCTTACTTCTTTCGCTCCAGCATGACATGACTTGATCACATCTCCTCTCACTGGTTTTCTCCAGACAGGCTCCATTTTCCCACAAACCTCATCAGTGAGCTCAGCAAAAGCAACCTTACCCACCATACGTATCTACAGAAGTCAGATCAGGCCCCTTCAGGACCTACCCGAAGGTCTTGGCAGGACCCTATGGAATGTGTGGCTCACCCAGGGACTGGCCATGCTGCAGCTGTCATGAGGATGACTAAAGGCCCTCAGACACCAGGCAGGGACCTTCTCTGCAGCTGTAGGACTTTATCCCCTGGTCACTTGGTGTCTCTGGGAAGGGTTGCTCTGACTACCCTCCATTCACTCCTAGAACATGGGGGAATGGGACCACTGGGGATGCTCTGTGATTCTCTGCTCTGCTTCCTGCATCTACAACTCTTCCTTAATGCCATCGGTTTTCTCTCTGCACTTCTTGATTAATTGTCTGTTCACCTGCCTCTTCTTCCACAGTTTCCCAGTTGCTTTTCTCACCCTAGCATTATCACCAATAATGAGAGCTCTTGTTTCTATCAGGGAACAAATTACTCAGAGAGTTGTAGAGTTCAAGGCAAGGTTTTCCTTCAGAGCAGAAAAATATTCAATAATTAGCCTACCATACTTGACTGTGGCTCTGCAGACCCTCCCATATGTGGACTTGGGGCTGCTGGTTGAGGCTGGGAGGTATTTCCCTGTTTCCTGGCCTAAGTGTCCTTCCAAGCAGAGTTTTTTCTAGGTAACATTTTTCTGTGCCTTAGACTCCTTCGTGGAGATGTGAGCATAGGATTTGCAGCTCTCTGTCTCCCTTTGCTTCCCTAATTTTGACCTGGTGATCTGCAGTCCTGGTTAGTTCGTGTTTTGTCTTTCCCTTGCATAAGGGTACTCAATCTAGGTCATGGGATGAGCCAGACATGCCCTGTGGATGCTGCAGTGTCTGTCTTCAACAGGAGTGAGTCCTTCCCACTCTCTAACTAAATAATAACTAGAACACACCTGAATTATCAACACTGTTTCCAGCACAAATCCAAAACATAGCCCCATACCAGCTACTATGAAGAAAAATAACTATCCCAGTCAAAACCAGCACAGTACTGAAGAAGAAGTTTGGCTAATAGGCAAATATTCCTTGTGACAAAAATTGACAGTTAAACACCACATATTTTTCCCCATAGCCAAGTACTTTCTGTAACAGTTCAGTTCATAATGGTTCCACAGTTTATAAAGGCAATACTGTTTTTATTTCAGAACAAACACTGTAAGTGAGAAAAGAGACATCAAATTGTCAAACTCAGGGACATCAGACAGAGGAATAAGACATACTGTGAGACAAAGACAAGACCAACTCTTCTTCACAAAAGCACTCTAATATTTTTTTTTCTCTTTTTCACTCACTTCATATCACTATTTAAAAAAAATCCTCATACTACTCTGATGCACTGTGAGCAGTTCCTCTATGGTATTAGATGCCACTGCAGGACAATAAGAACAGGACAACAAACAGGGTAACTCAAAGTCAGTCTGAATTGTATTATACCTACCAACCCTGGGGATTTGCTTAGTTTTCATATATAGACTATTCAGTCCTTTGCAAAACATGGAAAAGGAACTATCCTCCTGCTTGAGGTACTGGACATAAGCTAAATGCTTTCCTTGGATATTTATTGATTCTTACAAACAACATATGCATGCACAGAGGAATGCTGTTTAGTTACAGCCACTGCTCCTAGTTCCTTGACACTGTTGGAGGGAACAGGGAGAAGCTTGCAGTCACTGAGAGAAACCACAGCACTCCGTATCACCATGCCTTAAAGGAAACACTCCTACTGCTCTGTATGTTCCCTCCGCTAATATATGGAACAAGTTGTTCGTTTTGCAGAGGTCTAAACCAGGCAAGTGCCCACCTCTCCTGCAATGCCAGGTTTCCCCTGGGCACATGGGCGGAGAAGGGAGCTGAGATCTTCTCTAGGAAACCCTCCACCCTGTACTGCCACAAGGCCAGGACTCTGGAGCCCACCACAGAGCATTCCTGACCCATCAAATAGAGCCACATCAACTGAGCAGAGAAATTAAGGGCAAAAAACTTCTAGAGATTAGAGGAACAGCCACTGGGCTTTCGTACCTCCTGTTTGTGCCTAGGGAGACCTCACCATGACTGCTTTTACTGCCAACAGCCACCAGAATGTTCCAGCCTGGGAACTGCTCTGTGGCAGTGACTGCAGGAGAAGCTCCGGTAGGTCAGCACCTCTGAAGAATAGGTTCCTCAATTAGTTACTGAACAAAGAGTCTGATTTTCTGAGTGCTCTCAGGTTTCAAAATGGTTTGTGCTAGAACAGCTTCTGCTCCTTTCAAAGACAAACCCTATCCCAGCCCAGCTTCTGCTTTTCCTCAGTCTTAACTGGTGATTTGCTCTGCAGGACTCAGAATGGTATTTTTTAACAGGAAATGCCCCTTACCATCACCCGTGAAACAAAAGAAAATGACGACAAATAGTATTTTTCCTCTATGCACACCTGAAACCCTGTTCAGGAAGAAGCTCCTATTTCCATCACATGAGCTTGTCTGCAAGTCTTGAACATCCTCTGCCTCCTCCAGCAAAGGCTGCCAAGGCTTCACAGCACCAGAATCTTAAAAAAGCACCCTGACAGTGGGACATAATGTCCACAGCCTATGAGGGTTGTAGGTAGCAGCTTTTCCTAGTAGATGTTTCCCCTGCTAAAGTTGATGCTATTCTGTGTTTCAATATCCAGCTAATTACATTCTTAAAATTAAAATAATGCTGTTCAAAAGCATTTAAAAGACAGGAGCAATATTATATTTTACAACATAGAGATCCTACAAATCAAACTACTATTTAAAAAAAGAGAATTCAAGCAATTTGGGGGAGGGCGAAGCAGTTTTTCAAAAAAAGTACAGCTGAGTGTCATTATTTTATCTTTGCAATCATGTACCTATGGGACTAAAGCTGTGATTTCGTGTTACACACTACTAGAAAATCAATGGCTGTATAGTAGGCTTGGTAAACCTCATCAGCCCTTTCTCACAGCACTGCAACCTGGTGGAAAAAGAACTGTCATTTCTTCCCATTAGAATAGAAGCAGATTGCACATCACCAAATTGCATGTCCCAAACTCTGTTTCAGGTCTTCCAGGTTTTCTTTTTTGTGACTTAAAGCCTTGCCACAGCTCCAGCTGAAATGAACGTTTCCTCTCAAAAGAAAGTGGACCAATCCATAGCTGTGGAACTTTAAGGCAATTGTTTTTACAACTGATCACTGACTTTTGAAAATTACATCATTTGGATGCCAAACTTGAGATGCCTTAGAGTGCTTTCATTTTCCAAAAGATGCTGAGCATTTGACTTCTGATATAAAACCCCCTTTAAGATGTCTTAAAACCTGGAAAGCCCCAAACTGCTGATTCTTGAGTTAAGTGCTCACCATTTATAAATGACTGAATGAAAATGCTGTCCTTTGGGGATACTGTAATTACTTTCATCTGTTTGTTTGTTATTTGGTAAAGCCAATAGTAGTTTCTAGCAGTACCTACAGATCCAGTGTAAATGACCAGGTGTTGAAAAAAATCTGTATTTACAATACACCAAACAAGTGGAGAAGACTGTGAACCATCCAAAAATGTGGTCCACAACAGAGTAATTTTTGTACAGTAGCTCTGAAAGAAAGCATAGGCACTTCTGCTTCAAGAGTTTTTGGTCCCCAAAACTCAGTCTCCTTTTGCCTGGCTATGCTTGCTAAGGAGGAAAGTCTATGACACACATGCACATTGCTGCCTTTGATGAGGAAAAAGCTCTCCACCACCTCTTTGCTCAGGAGACTGGGCAATGGTGAAGGAGACCACTGCCCTCCTGCTTTTCAGAACAAGGCTGTATTCATCCCCAAAATGGGACCGCACCATGTGCAGTCCTCCTCAGGAAGAATTTAATGTCCTGTATTTCCAGTTTTTGCTCTTGTTTGAAAGCAACTGACACTCTTCACATCATACTAAAGTTACTGGGAGAAGCACTTTCTTGGGACACTAGCTGGTGAGAGCGGACAGAGTTAGTGGCAGGAGCTAAGGGGCACAAACGTCCTGGAAGCCTGAGGGAGTGAGACAAAAGTAAAATTTTCACAGTGCTCCAGCTTCACTTTCTTCGCCAGCTTGGGGACGACACCCCTGAGGGAGCGGAGCCCCATCCTCTGCTCCTCGTAGCAGATGCTCCCCATGCCGCTGACCTCCTTCCGGGCCATCAGGTAGAAGGGAGACTTGGCCTCCATCTGCGTTGGGGGCCGGTGTATGTACACGTACTTGTAGAGGAGGCAGTACGGGCAGAGCCTGTGCCCTTTCGAGTGCTCATGGTAGATCTGGCTGTAACACGCTCTGTTTACATTCACCCTGTTTTCTTGCTTCACACTATCCGTTCTGGCAAAAAACAGCCTGTTCTGGGAGTCTTTGAGCAATTCAATGTCACCAAACATTAAGTCCATGTGCTCCTGTAAGGTTCACGTGTTCAGGTACTGGCTGGTGTATGTCACCACTGTGAACAGCAGGGCTGTCATCTCCCAGGCATCCTGTCCTCCACATCTCTTCCTTGTCAGAAAGGGAGAAGTAGACAATGTTGCGAGAGAGGGCACCAGACATCCCAGCCTTGCTCAGGGCCTTAAGCTTCTCCTTGAGCTTTCTGGTGGAAGAGCTGAAGGTGCTGCTGGTGATTCAGAAATCAGCACCAGCATTCTTGACGATCTGGTCCAGGCCTTGTTGGATAGCATGGAGGGACATGGCTAGAAAGTCAGACCCATCTGTTCTCTTCACGGTGATGTAAAAGTCCTCCAGGAGTTCATTGAGCTTCACTGCTAGGATCTGGAACAAGAGGAAGTGGAAAGATGTGTCAAGGTACTTATCGGAAGGAAATGCATCACAGATGGGGAAGACACATTTAGGGATTCTCCATGCTCTGTCTGAAGAAACCTGCCGCAGCCTCCACGCTTCCCCAGAAGTTGTTTCTGGGCTGCCTTAGAGTCTTGGGAAGAGGCTACATGGTTATCTAAGCAAAAGAGGTGCAATGAAATCCCATGGTTTAAGGATGTTTAGACAGACCAGATGCATTTCACTTTTGCACCAGCTGTAGAAATCCATATTCAGAAGGAAGGAGCCAAATTCCTGGCTTTTTTGAAGTGAATGAAGGTTTCAGTCACACTGAAGTATGACTGCAAGTGTGTGACCTACCACTTGGGTGTAGTACTCTATACTTTTGCAGTAACATGGTACATACAGAAACTTTTCAGGCGAAGGAGGAAGAGAAAGAAAAGGAGGATGAGGAGAAAAAGGAGAAGCAGCAGTAACTTCTTTTGGCCATGAGATGTCAGTATTGCAGTCAGGCTGCCAGTCAGGTTGCTTTAGCATGCCAATGGCTTAGATAAACCTAACAAAGAAACTTAGTTATAAAAAAGCGAGTGGGGCATTTTTGTACTTTGGCCCTTAGCCACAGTCCTTATTTTTGGTGTGTATGCTTATTTTGCTGGGAGTTCATTTTTGGAGAAAAGTCCGCAAATGCTCTGAATTGCACTGGGTAGCTCTGGGAGCGGAAATCGTGCAAACTGTGTGTCCTTAGGGTAACAGCAGGAAATCTTGTCACATGACAGCATGAGGCCAAGGCTGTGTACAAGTGTTAGGTGCATGAAAATCTTTAGTATCACCCTGGGTTTCCAAGCTACTGGCTCAACCATAAAGGCAACAAGGTGTGAATTAGAAAAGGTTACAACTTTATTAAGAGAAACTTGGAAGGTCCCCAAGACCACAAGGATGTGAAGAATGCTGAAATCCCATCTCTTTTCAAACTTCATGATAACTTCATTGATCAGGGGGGCTGGTTCCCACCACTGAAAAAAGAGTATTTTGCTAAGTTTTCTGACCTTAGTGATGTCCATGTATCCTTTGGTCATGCACCAGTATCTCCATATGTTGAGAGCATAGAGGCTGGCCTTGGTGGTGTTGGGGCTACCAGCACTGATACACAGGTACTTGAGGTCATCATCAAAATTAAAGATGGGAAAGTTGTTGAGCTTAGTTGAATATGCTAGAAAACAAATAAAGAAAGGGGGTAAAAATAGCTTGTCCTACTGACACGCTGCCACCATTTCCAGCTAAGAGCAACCTCGTGGTTGCCACAAAATGTGAGGAATTTAGGAAAGATGAAACACAGCACTTCCCTGATTATTTCCCATGAATTTGTGTGCTGAAGACTCAGATGCAGCAGGAGGGGCACCAACATGAATGAAGTCACCCTAAGGCTGCTGCAAAGGTAAAAATGTACTGCCACACAGAGCCAGTAATAGAAAGGGAGTAACACAGCATATTTTACCTTGCTGCAGAAACAGTGGAAGGATGACAAAAACTCGTCCTATTCCTACACAGCCTGACTCTGTGCTGCTGGTGTGTCACACCACCACGGGTGTCTGTGCAAGCTGGACAGGCAATACTAATCAAGTGGGACCCACTTTGTACTCCCTGTTAGAGGCAACAGGATCAGGCCCTGTTGCTTCAGTGGAACAAAGGCAGGTGCATCTTGATGAATGCCATGAGTTAAGTGAAGACATGCGGTGTGCATTTCTTAAAAGGAGAGCCTCAGCCCCACAGGCAGGAACTGAAAGTAGAGGATTGATTGACGGAGAACCTTTTTATAGATGTTCAGACACTTAATATCCTCTATGAAAGAGTAATACATTTTTATGATACCACTATAATTTTATTATATCCACTATACTTTAAGTCTACTTTTTACAGGGCTGAAGCTAATGGATTTTGCAGCCCAATGCATGTTAGCTGTGAAAGGTTGCTCTGAACATCCATGCACTGACCTAGTGATCCTCACGATGACAATCTCAGCATGGCAGGAAAAAGGAAGAGGTAGTACACGTAAGAGGGAGGTGTTGGATTTCTCCTTCTAACCTTCAATTCTGCAGCCCCAGCTGACTGTTAACTGCAGCCCCAAAGGTGTAACTCTGCACACTAGGAAGAGGTGATTTTAAAAAAAGGTTTCTGTTGTTGCAGTTTTTGCTGTTAATATAGTATATGAAAGGTAAAGAAACTGCATAAACCCAACTGAAGAACCCACTGCAAGCAGAACAAGCTGCAAAGCTGAATAGATGCCCCATGCACAGGCTAACAATGTAAGCATGTTGTCTGATCGTCTGAGCTCTGGACACTTGTGTAACAGGAGTCCTCAATCTGTGGTCTGCAGACCCCTGACAGCCCAGAGTCTCCTCCTGAAGACTCCAAGAAAGATTGGTGGAAAAAAGTATGCTATGCAGAGAGCATGTCTGAAAAATGCACATTACCGTGCAAGCCTGTCCAGGGGCAGAGGTCTCAAAAACTGAAGGGACCCTCTCTTCCTTCTGTACACTGCAACTAGTCAGTGGACAAAAATAGGACTTCTTTCCATCTGAAAGGTAGGCTGCAAGTTTTTTTTTCTAAACTGAGCTGTGTTTACAAACTTTGCTCACGGCAAAAGATCCTCCTCTGTCTGTGCTGACGACCACTGCCTGTGGTGTCTGGCAGCCACCTTCCTCTCCTGCTAGCCCAGGGATGGTGCTGCAGAAGGGGGTTGTCATGACAAATTCAGGTGGCATGAACTTGGATGGAAGTTACTCTCATCCATGGCTTCACAAGTTCTGTGCAGTGAGTTACTAGGCAGACAACTTCTAAAGAAAGGCCAGGGTGCTCATGGAAATGACGAGCTGTTCAGTTGCCAGCAGTCTCCTTGACGAGCGTTTGCACTCTTGGGCCCTCAGGCCTTGCTACAGCCCTCTTGCAATGACTGTTCAGGCACTGTTTGCTCCCTGCCAATG
Source organism: Pandion haliaetus (assembly GCA_013401275.1). NCBI lineage: Eukaryota > Metazoa > Chordata > Aves > Accipitriformes > Pandionidae > Pandion > Pandion haliaetus. Next base: position 84,947 of record VYZV01039001.1, on the reverse strand, counting down.
AGCAAATCTTAAGTCACTTCTCCATAAAGCTTTGCACCTCCCAGGATGTTTGTTTGCCCAGCCCATGGATTGTTAACATTCACCCTACACACCACATTTTCTCACAAGTTGCTTGCTACTCTGCTTCTGAAATTGCCATCTCATGAGCTGCCACTGGCTCACACTGCCGGCTCACCCAGGGACTACTGAGAGCACCAAGAGCACTTTGGGAAACAGCATACTAAACCAAGAGCCTAACCATACAATGCCAGTTGCCCTGGACGATACAACAGCACCAGCCCCACTGAAGTTCTCATACTGCAATTAATCTCACAGGGATTACCTTCTGACCGGCCTCAGTTTTAAAATTATGGTGGCCATTTCCTGAATGACAGTATCACTTGGGCAATTTATTGAACCACAACAGAAGACAGACTTAGGTTGCTTCCGGCTTCCCAAGGCAGGGTTTATCATGTGCTAGGAAATTAAGCCACAGTTCCTGGTTTCTCCAAATTCCACATTTTCAAAACTGAGGCATCTGGTTTAAGCCGAGCGCTGATAATTGATCAAGCTAACAGTAACAGCTTGTTACTAGTGCTACTTCAGTCCCGAACCGGGACAGTGAGTCAAGTGCTGCACCAGAACAGGATACACAGATGGCCATTCAGGCATGTTTCGTACCTTATGCACGGTGATGCCCACTGAAGTCTGTAATGTTTTTTTTCCTTTTCTTCCCACTAGACACCTTGTCCTCAGAAACTACAAAAATTGGAATGAGTTGCTCTAAGACTTGAGAGTATAGCCAGATCAGAAAGTGATGGCTACTGTTAACAGCATGCAGCTCTAATAATTGCAGCAAAGGAGTCTTAGCACAACAAAATAAAAATTAAATAAAATGATGACTTTGTGATGGCAAGCATGCATGAGCTACCATCTGTAATGGTGTTGTATCATCAGAAGGCTGGAACAAGAGTTACCCAATTTACCACTCCTGCAGGAAACAGACCATCCTTGCTTCTCTTTTTTTTTTTTTCAGCATAATGAATATTTGCTTTCTTTTGTCCAGGAGAAAACAGTTTATTCCTTTCATTCTCAGGCACTGTGGAAGAGTCTTGGAAAAGGATGGGATCTTGGTTCAAAAGCACACCAGTGCACAGGCTCTGTTTAAAGATAAGGGTATTCCCATTCTGCCTTCATCGCTGACTTAAGCAGCTACATGCCAAACCACGAAGCTCTTTGCCCAATGTTGCCTGTCAGCAACTGGATGATGTTCTAAGAGCTTTAAATGATGTCTGAATACCTTGTGGAGTGTTGGGACACCACCAGGAGACACTAACAAAACTTACACCCTTACTGAGCGTGGACAGGAGTTCTCACTGGGACCTGTCAGACAGAATTTGGAAAAGCATTAAATGCCAAGAACACACATCTCATATCCAGAAGGGCCTTGCAAACAGTGGTGGTCTGGATTATAATCACATCAACACTTGCAGGTTCTGGAGCAAGTCCCGTGAGACTGTGTTTTTACATGTGTAACTCACAGGCTGCCTGTGAAAGCAAGCAAGTCCTAACTGAGTAGCGTTGTAGGTACGGCATGAGTAACATAGAGGAGATCATGCACCTAAATCTCCGAGTCCTGCTCCCTCACCCCTCATAAGCCTTTTGCCTCCCTCTTCCTGGAGGTTACCCAAAGGCTTATTTTCAACAACACTTCAGGGGATGCAGCCTAGGTATGTGAATACACAACACTTGAACATCTCAGTAATGATGGTTCCTTTGAAAAAGTCATATTTGTGTTTGGTTCATCTGATGCTACACTTGTGGCAGAAACTCTGCAAAATCACACAAAACAACCATCTGTGCAGGCACAAGCCCCCTTGCCGAATTTCTGTTGCTGTAATGGTACATCGTACAGGGGAAAAAACAGATATATTTGTCATTGCTTGCCAAAACATGCACACACCCTACCTCTATGCAGACAACTGTGCTATTATCTGATGGTTTGTAGGTGCTCCATACCAGACCTTTTAAGTTGAAATGCACATGGTGAATGTCTAGACACCTAGTGCTCTGCTCCATGATGAGGCCAGGAGTTGTACTGTGTGTGTTTGGTGAGGGAAGAGGAGGGTTACCAGATGAGCTAGTAAGATGCCATCAAAACTGGTGAGGTCTCAGATGTGATTTCTCTACATCGCTCTGCATTCTTCCTCTAAAGCAAAGGCAGTTCCTCACACAGAGCCTGTTGCTGTTCACGCTGCAAATTAGCAGTCATTGTCTTAGTGGCACTATGTCAGAAAAGCCAGAGGACTGTATTCATCCTCCCTCTATGGAAACAAACATATTAATCCCCCACCCATCCACCCTAAATAAAGAAGATACAGATCTCTGCCATATCTGGATGTTCTTAAAATCCCCAGATTCTACTCATCTATAACTGGCCTTTACGTATTTTTGTGCTAGCCCATGCTGCAAAGCTGTTGACATGTATCACAGGCTCCTGGCAGATGCCCCTGTTGTCCTGAAAGAGCAGGGATTTTAGATGCTGTTTAGAGGCCACCTGGCTTTCACAAGGTGAGCACTCCTGTGCTCCCTGCTGGCTTGCAGGCACCAGGCATCTGATACAGTGCCAACATGGCCTGACTGATTTCTGGTCTGCTAAGCAGTTTGATGGCCACATTTTACAACCATGTAAGCAGTCCCTCTTCCAGTAGGCGCTCCAGACCCAGAAGCCTGAAGGACACAGATGATGTGGAAAGGTGACCCCCATAGCAGATGGCATTGCAGAGGACACCTGGTTTTGTAGGATGGGCAATGCTTGTCTGCTCAACAGTTTCCTCAGGTAATCCTCTGTACACAAGAACATCTGGCCACCCTAAGCCTCCAAGAACATTTCTGTGTGTCCCTCACAAAGGTCCAGACTCACAGAAATCTTCTTCCAAATGCAGATGAATGGCTTCACCTTGTATTATAAGGTTAATGGCTCCATGGCTAGCAGCATCCTATCTCAACACTCAGTGCTTCTGCCTGCCTTTCCCTGGGTATACATTTAAAGCAGGTTTTTCTGCAGTCCTGTTCTGTTTGCCATTTTGCATGGAGACAATAGTAACTAAAAATGTTGTACTTGCAAGTACAGGAGGAGCTCTGAGGTGAATAATCAAGCTACATGCAGGATTTTGTCTTCAAGCTTTTCTAGGTGTCATTTCCTCACAGCTTTCAGAGGAGCAGCAATAAGCATGTCTTGTGCTGCCAGTCTTGCATATGCATTCTCTTCTGGGTACCTGTAGGAATTTAGCCCTTAGAGCAAAGTGTCCATATACAAATAGCCATAACTTTTTATACATAGGCATCTTTTTTTATTTTTTCCTTTCTAATTACTCTCTTTGAGAGCTCATCAATGCTATCAACAGTAAAGGTTGTAACATAGTAAGCCATCAGGCTACTCTAAAAAGAAATCTTGCTGATTTTCCAGGGATAGCTGCCAATTTCCATTCGTCTTTAGTATATATTACAAAGCAAACCACCAGCTTTACAGACCCCACTTTACCATCTCCAAAGTCGATCTGAAGAGGCAACATGCCATAATGTCCCTAAGCAACTTCCGCATCAGTTGCAGTCATGATATTCTTAAGCAATGGCTCAAGCACAATGTTCAAATATATTCAGCTGCAACTAGAAGACTTATTCATGTTTCTGAGATCATCCCAGGGAAGCACTCCGGATTTCCCAATCCAAATTCCTCAGTGCAGTCTGCCTAGCTACCCAGAAGGCCTGAACCCTCCAAGATGGCACACAACATGTGCATGCTGCTGCTGCTATCCTTGGGTATGAGAGGAGGAGGAGAGGACCTGCAGCCATCCCACCCGCTGTGGAAGCACGGAGGTTCTTAAAGTGGCAATCTGGGTTAAATCAGTGTACTGAGGGAAAAGTGAAAGTAGCTGAGTTGCCAGAACTTTACCAATCTGCTTAGCTGAACCTGCATTAATCACGTTAACCATTAACCACCACCTGCATATTCACACATTAACTTCTATCTCTGTGAAGGCAGCTTAATACAAGCTATAGAGTTTAATCCAACAGGTTTACTGTGCATTTGCAAGAAACAGTGAAAGCACCCAGTAGCCCCTCGCCATCACCTGTCCACAGCTTACTTCTTTGTCATTTCATCCAAAGGCCTCCGTTTTTTATTTCCACTTGCCACTGGGACCACAGCAGGACCTTTGACACGATGCCTTTTATGTGCTCTTGGGCTGAGCAACAACACACAGTCCCAGTGCTAGCACCAAGCAGCAAGAAGGGGATTTATTTAGCAGAATTCGCCAGATGATGGAAATGCAGTTCCAGAATACCTGGTAAAAATCATGTTCCTCTATCCCTCGCCCATGGTGCCACTTAGCTCTTACTGTCTTGCACTGATGTCCTAAAACCAACACAAACACATTGCTGCTCCCTAGATGGCAGCTCCCTGAACCTATTGAACAGAGAAAATTCAGACCTGACAAGCAACTGTTTTAAAAGATGCATATCCTTGGATGCACATTTAATTTTATTCTAGATGAGCATTAAAATGAAACTATGTGGTGAGCAGACCTTACTGCTGAAATTCTAAGTGCAAAATAAGTAATTTCAAGCCAAACTGTGCCTTGGAATTGATGTAAGCAGATGAGGTTCAGGAAAATTACTTCGATCCAAGAAGGGTCTCAAGATGTAAGCTTTCAGTCCTACTGAAGTGAGATTAAATGAGCACATTGTTCAAGTCAAGCTTGCTTGTAAGTACATTCCTGACCAGGGAAGGACTTAAGCAACTGTTTAAATGTTTTCCTGAAACACAACCCCAGAAGTTAAAGAAGGTATGACAGCAACAATTTCTTGGTGAGCCTGTTTGCACTCTGCTAATCAAAATGCATCACAGGTCCATGGGAACTTCCCAGCTATGCTGATACTCCAAAAGCATGAGAGAGAGAGCTGTGCTTTTTTTATGTACTTCGAAATGCCAAGTAAATTGTTTTCACTTGATTAAAGAAAGCAGTCAACTTTGCAGAAAACAGTTTATTAAACACGAGACTTCGTTGCTACACCTAATTACAGACAAAATATTGTCAATAAAGCATGCACTTATCACAGACATCAGTGACTATCTTGATTATTTTTTAATGGTCTTTAATTCTGTAAGTTTAAGGCTGTACCAATACAAATTTTAAAAAATGAAAATAAAAAGTCACACTACAATAGTAGCAAACATTGTACGGACAGTGAAATCAATCTCTAATGCATCAGAAGCAGACTTCTTGAAGATTATCATAAAGGAATAAAAATGGAGCTGAAGTGCAATAAAGATCAGAATATCTCTGGAATTTGCAGATCAGTAAATGTCACACTCCAATTAGTATACAACATTCTTTTCAAAAGCCTAATGATCTGACAAGTGAGCAAGGGATGAAACTCAAGACACCATCAAAAAAAAAAGACCTTTTGGTTTTACTTTTTTCTTATTGAGGGCACTTTTGCATTCAAACACTAAAAGAGCATTTTTCAAGGGGACATCTGACTGAAGTATGGCAGTCAGCAGCACAACATATGTTTGTTTACTCCATCCCAATTAGAGTGGAGTGTCTTCCAGTAGCAAAAAAAGAAAACAAAACCGCAAAAAAAAACCCAGTTCTCAACTGGCACAAGTGACAGACAACTTTGTTGACCATATTGGCCTTCACCTGTGAAGGATCTTACCCTGTATGAAGTTTGCTTCTTAAAAACACGCTGCACAAACAGCAATATGGCATCCACGTGTGTCAAAACTTATCCAGCTGAAAAGTAAAAAGATTACAAGGCCTGAAAACCCAGTTGGGGATATGGGGCTCAAAATAAGTTAAGAAATCTTTCCTCATTTGCAGCAGCGAAGCCTTTTTGCTCATTTTTGTCAGGTCACTGTGCAACTCCAGAAAAAAGGTAATTTGAGACAATGGGGTTGACCAGGTAGCTCTGAAAATGGACTGTAGTTGAAAATTTTGCTCACGTTTTCAGAAAACGATCCAGTAATCTCTCCCCGCCCCTCAGATATTCTAGACTTGCAAAACTTAATGTATTAAAATGCATAAAAATATTACTTCTCCCTAACAAACCATAATCTCCCAAATGCAGGGGCAAGAGATCTGTGTAAGAAGGTGTCCTGTGTACAGAAAACTGCATTTTGAGTGGAAGATACATAGCACTGCTCATGCTAAGATCTCTGCCTTAAATACCTGATTACAGCTGGTGCTTGCACCGGGGTCTAAAAAAATCTAAGTAAGTCCCCTGATTCCACTGGGGTTTGCATGGATAATTCTCTCCTGGCTCCTTTCAGCAGCACAGCCTAAGCTACAGGGTGGGGTTTTTTTTTTTTTTTTTAAAAAAAAGCAAGCTTGTCCTCCCAATAAAAT
>VYZV01039001.1:13176-78506 GCA_013401275.1 Pandion haliaetus | reverse complement strand
TGAAGGCATCACAGGGATTGGAAGGTGGCGTCTAAACCAGCACACCATTCATATCAGACAGTTTGTCCTTAAACCAGTGAACCATGGTGAAAAGCAAACAAATGCCACTTGAGACTGACAGCCACAGGCAGCAGGCTAAATCCTAATGCCAGGCCTGCACCTGTACAACCATAACTGCGTTTCCAGCATACAAAGTGCTAAATAAAGGATATCGATCACTTTCCTGATTCAGTTCTAAGCTGCAGATAATGCAGCTGTATCTAGCTTCACAATGGAAGAGAAGATGGGGGGAAAACAGCTGCTGTGCTGCAGGAATCTGATGCATTTTTTTGGCAACTTGGGCCAACTCATAGAAGCAGCTAGGAAGACCAGTTGGTAAGACAATTAGTGCAATTGGTGGGACCATGGAGACTCAGATGTAGCTACAAATAGAAATGCAGGAAGTAAGACTGTTTATCACTGCCTTGTATATTTAATATTAGGGCTGCATAGGCAGGAGTTCTGCAGAGTAAAAGCTCTTCACTCATGCTAGTGGAAGTGTATGTTCATGTGTAAGTGGCTGCTAGAGAAGTAAAACAATGGAGAAGCACACTGGGACTGGTCTCAGCTGGCTTCTGATCTGGCAGAAGGAGCCTGAAGAAGCCACCAATTTTTAAAGGACAATGAACGGGCCTAACATATCCTCGCAAGCCCTATTCCCTCCAAGAGATGGGAACTGAGGTGCTGCAAAAGGCTTCCAAGCATCCTAATTACTTGTGGAAGGTTTCGGTCCTCAGCTGGGGTTTTCGAATTCATCAATTTGTGGGGGACTGGCTTGCAACCTACTACATGGGACGATTTTCAGTGTGTTCTGGGCTGCTTCCTTTAATATTGCTTTTTGTAAATTGCCTGGGTATCACAAAAGCAGAGAAGTTGCAGTGTAAATTTTAGCATAAACTTCTTTTGGGGGAGTATTTTACAACACAAGGGCTGAATTCAATGCCCTCTTATTTTCCCAATCACACAGTTTTTCTGGCAACTTGGTATTCTGATTTGAAAAGTCTTTTCAAGATGTGTAACAGGCTTTTATCTCTCAGTAGAGATGGAAAACCGATAGTTAGTCTTTTATTTTTTCCGTACAAAATACTATTTTAAAGACCAGTCTAGGTACAGCTGACCATGCCTCCTGGCTGCAAAATGCACTAGACAGATGAACATCTCCCATTTTCCTCCTGCCTGTTTCTGTTGTATGATTACAGTATGGCACAATTTCAGCTTGTCCAAATCTTATCAAAATCAAAATGAATGTGTATGCACGTGCGTATTTGCTATATAGCCAGATTCTAAGCAGAGGGTGGAAAAGGAACTGAATGCAGTGTCAGACTTTTGATAAACATGGCTTGTCTGCCATGAAAGCAGTTGGAAAGAATGAGACCAAAAATCTTGGGCTTGAATTTCATCCAATTCTCATTTGGCAGCAATGTGTGGCTTCAGCGGAGGCGGAACCGGGACTGGAATCTACCACTTGACCAGGCTGACACTTGTTTACAAGAGCAGGCTCCCAACTGTTATGAGAGCTAACAGTTTCTTATGGTAATCAGAGGATTGCTTTCATTAAACAGCATTTTAGCATGCTCCACAATGACTTGAACAGGCTTGGCTAATCACTGGATCTGTTACCAACAGAACATTTGGGTACTAAGCATTCCCTCATACCCTCACACTCACAGTTGGCACACTGCTGTTGCAGGAGGTATAGCTGGGGAAGATGGCTTCTTTTCAGCTTTATTAAATGGTTTTATTCCCAAATGAAAATTAATGAGAAGACACTTTAAAGAAACATGGAGCGCTCAAGATTTTTTTTCTTTTTACTTTTTTTTTAAGCTTCAAGCTGGTAAGTGATCATCTGTGCTGAACAAGATATTAGAAGTTTGGCACCTCCCGTCTACTACAACATATTGATTCCTTCTACAGAAGGCACTAAATACTGGCTTTAAACAGGAAATGAACAGCAGAATGCAGAGTTTTATGATGACACACAAAAAAACCTGCTAACTGGCACAGCTTTGTAGTACATTTTTCAGTTAACTACAATGGTGGTGATTATAGCAGCAATGGTTAGCATTTTTACAAGTACCACATAAACGTACAAATGTCAGAACATCTAGAAAACATGCAAAATTTCAACAGCAACATCATTGAATCACACAATGCATAGAAATTATTATTATTATTGTTATTATTATTTGGCAAGACAGTGAATATTTTTCTTATAAAACAAAAGAATTAACAAAATCTACTTTTTTACAAACGGCTCTTAAAAAAGTTGAGATGTCATTAAAGTCAGTGAGTGGAATTTAGCCTTAGAGAGAGAGGTTTAACTGAGAATGAATTGGTTGCTTAGAAGAATTCACAGTTAGGTGCAAATTTGGTTACATTTAAGCAAAATATGTTTTTCAGTTGCTGTTTTGGAAGAAACAGTGCTAATCTTTTCAGTTTATAAAATGGGAGAAAACAGATTCACATTAAAGATTAGAAAGATTAAACATTGCATGCAGGGAAAGATAAAAGCCTTAGTTTAGCTGTTTTTCCCTAGCACTGCTCACCATGAGACCAAGGGTTGTCATAGCAAAAATGCTTTTCAAAGGCAGAGTTAAAACCAGCAGATAATTAAAACAAATACAAAAGATTTTCTGATGCCAGTGTAAAACAAAGTAGGATATTAAAGGATAAGGATTATGCTTGCCTTCTTTAGAAAAAAACACAAAAACTTTCATTGTGTTTGCCAGGTTTTCCCACTGCCTTTCCACTATCTTCATCACACTTACATATTCTGCCACTTCTTTTTCTTCCAATCTTGAATATATGGTCTACCCTGACAGGTCTCAAGATGACTCTGAGATAGACGGGTCACACAGACAAAAACAAACACTGTCAATGCAGCTATGGCCAAGTGATCTCCTTCCCTGCATACCTCAGACCCATTTGTTCCAGTAGGGCTAGTGATGCACTTACACCTAAGTGCAGTTAACAGCTCAAGCTGGGTGGAAGCAGGGAGCACAGGCATGCATTTCTCACAGTGGCCTGCAGAACTGGCACCAAATCCTCTCCAGCAGCACCACCTGGCTTGCTGGCACTGCCATAAACAGGAGCAAAATCAGGTTTTCAGTATTTCTTCCCCTTACTGCTTTCAGCCTCCATTAAGATCTTTCATGTCACATTTTGTCTGCACACCCCCGAATGCCCTGGATATTTCTGCACCTGCATTTCACATCCAGGCACCCAGCCTTGTCCAGAGGAATCCAGTCTTTCAAGCTGCTCACAGAGAAAGCTCCCACAGAAGATAAAGCTTGCAAGATCTTAACCATAAGCACCATGCAGAAAACAAAGGCCTCCACAAAGTGATTTACACTGCAGTCATCATTCAGTGCGCGTTCAGCCTCAGAGTCACTAGATTTATCTTCCTACACAAAAGTTACCAAAATCAGTTTGAAGCCAGTTACTGTTGCCTTGCCTTCTGTCTCTATACTTCACATCCACTGCTGAAGATACAGAGGCTTAAGTGTGTCTCCTGCATTGGCTTGTTTTCAGGCTGGAAATTTGACATATAGTAAGTGTATTAAATGCGTGATAGCAGAAGAGAAGGAGGAATTCTAGCAGGAGCAATGTGAGGCAGACCAGGGACTACTTAAGGCTACACATGATTTAGGCCAGCTGAGAACATGCTATAATGGTAAGAACATTCTCGGCAAGATTACAGCCTTCAGAAAGCAGATCAAATTCTAGGCATGAGGAATGTTAGAGTCGTCTTTGTTCACAAAAATAACAGCTGAAATGGCAAAGATAATATCTGTAAAATTAATTTTAAAAGTTTAGTATTCTAGTGTAAGAAAAATACAATATTTTTTGTCCGAAACATTTTGCATTTTCTTGATTCTTTTCCCCTCATTTGGCTGTTTCATTATTTTCTTGAAACTTATGGACTGTATAAAACAGTAGTAACCAAAAAATGCAAAGGCAGATTCCCGAAGCATTGTGAAAGAGCTAAACACCTCTTCTTATTCCCACTGAAACTCTATCCCACTTAATTTCAATGATAGCACCTACCTCACCAGTCTCTTAAAACACTATGAACGAAACCTCTATTAATTACATAAGATCAAATGAAATCTGAAAAGGTACTGATTTTTTCAGATACTAGTGACTGCTGTGTAATGAATGCTGAGCACAAAAATAAAAAATTAGGCAAAAGCATCCTAATCCCTTTGAAACAGTCAAGTCCATTTCCAATGCACAGACAACTCATTTAATGGCATTTGTACAGTACAACAAACAGAATTTTGTCTACATTACAAACTAACGTTAACCAATTCAGTGAGGAAACAAAGGAAATAAATTCCTTGCTTGAGACAGAGACTCTAGAGACTATGTAAAAACCCATCAGTTCATGTAACAAGCAAATTTCGTGCCAAACTGATTTTTTCCCCCATCAGTTTAGGAATTAAAGCTTTAGACATCACCACTGCTTTGAATATGTTGCAGTGGATGGCTAGTGTCAAACTTTCCAACAATCTCACAGGTGTCTCTAAGCTGTGGGGTTTTTTAGCTTTCCAGCATTTCACCGCTGTAAATGCCTCTCTGCTGTTTTTGGGAAGGATTGAGGTGCTGGAGGACAACTTCAGCAGAGCTTCACAGGGCCTTAGCCAGAGAAAGTGCAGTGGGGAGGAGCGGGCTGGCATGTGGTTTGCATGAGCGGAGCTGGAAGCAGTGCAACCACACAAGTCACTGGGGGCTCAGAGAAACCTGACTTGTCCTCAGAAGGTCCACTCCATCGCCGGCTGAAATTATGCTGCTGTGAAAGAGGTGGAGCAGTGATGTCCCTGGTGGCCCTTAGCTTTCCAAAACCCTTGAGGAGATACGGTGCAGCCTCACGTGCCCGTCATGTGCTGTCCATGGGGAAAGCACCACCATTTTGTTGTGCTTAGGACTTTCCCCCTTCTTAGCCTGCAGATGCCTGGCTGATAGGGGTGTGCTTGACAAGCTATCCCCGGGGGCTTAGTTTTCGGAGAGTGGTGCAGTGACCCCCATGCTGCCTATGCACAGAGCCAACAGATGTGCTGGGAGACACCAGCTGATATGGTACTGTCCCCGGCCACCAAAGAACAGCTCAGGACATGGGGACCGTCACCAGAAGGTATAGTTCCATTTTTTTGGCTAGGAATATAGCCATACTTTATGCTCAACTGCCTTCTCTCCACACACCTCCTCAGCACCGAGAGTGCAGATTCAGCACAGACATGAAAGCACAGAAAGAAAATACATCCTCTCTCTTAAGAACAAGGTCAGCAAAGCAGCCATCTCTTCACACTGATGTTTAGCAAAGAACCCTCATTAAGAAGTGCAGACCCACTTCCTGCCACGTTTCACAGTGAACAGCTGAGTCCTTCTCTACCCTAACCCAGAGGCATGAATTGGTTCATTTCAGGCAAATCAAATGACATTTCTGTGTCCTGTTAACTCTCCTCCTTCCCACACGTTCGTACTGCCTCTGGGAGTTCAGGGAGTCAGGGGGGTCCCAATGGCCTGTTGCCGGCATCATGAGGTGTTGAGGACCAGTCGTCTCAGTCCTATTTTAAGGATGTCAGTGGAAGACCAAACAGCGCACAGATGTAGGCCTGGTCCTCTACACAGCAGTGAATTTAATCTCATTTTGTGATTTGAAAGCTCTCTCACAAAAAGCAGCAGAAGAGAGGGAGAGCGCTTCCAGCATGAGAGATGCGAGCCTCCAGAGTGCTCGCATGCAGTATCCCACAAACCCCACGTACCCGACGTGAGGCGGTCCACCCTGAGCACGTTATCCCCAAAGCACAAGGTCACTTGGTAGGCCGGGAGGGAGCTCTCAGCCAAGAGCCGCCCTGCACAAAGTGCTCCCCTTGCCCCACGGTGCAGATGCCGGGAGAGGGGAATATTAGAGGAGCAGGGATGTCGGGAATGGGGAAGACCAGTCAGTCAATCACAGTCACTTGCAGCTTATTGTCAGAAGGAATGATCAGCCCATGCACCACATCTTCTAGTCAGGTCAGTCAATGCACTTACTGAATGTACTCAGACATGGTGACAAGAATGGCTGAATAGGAGCTGGACAGGGAGGAAACCTAGTGCAAGAGGAATCTCAGTTTCTTTTAAGGCTGTTTCAGTCCTTAGGGCAGCCCAGGCTCTAGAGTGACACAATACCTGCTCTTCCTGATCCCCATCTTCCCACCCCACATCGCTTGCTCAAACAGCAGAAAAAGATCCTGTCACAAACATCTGAGACAAGCACACACAGCAGTACAACATGTTGCTCACATCTCATTCTCTACATAGCTTTCTAAGAGGGCAACTATGCTGTAGACTGAATACCAGTGCACAGCAGCTTCTAAAAACAAAAACACAAAACAGCTCAAAAGCATTGATGTTCTTCACGAAGGAGAATGTGCATCAGGGACACTGATTGCATTGTTAGATTGTCCTGTGTGTCAATAGCCTGGATGCTGCTATCATAGAATTATTGCACTATACAAACGAACAAGGTTATGTGCTGTTATTTTAGATAACCCTTGTAATTTAGTTTACAATGTAGTTTACAACAGTATTTCATTCTCCTGTACTTAAAAATATTTTGTTGCATAAATATGTATTTGAAAATTAAACAGGCAGTTTGCAACACCCAGATATCAAAGACTTCAGTTCCAACTACCTGCATGAATACATGTACATTGTGCAAACCCACAATATCATAAATACATGCATGAGTGGCTAATAAAACAGAGCTTAAGCCATTCAAGTGCCCACAGCTCTGCCCAACTAAATGTGCAATCACGTGAACAGATCCAAGTGCATGTATTGTGCACAGCTGCATCCAGATCAGTCCAGTGACATCCATGTATAATCCCCATGTCTGACTCTTGGTTTGGTGTCATGAGAAGGCCACGTGGCAAAGCCTGCGCTAACATTGATGCAGACTCCTTCGCACTGTGTGCAGGCCTGTGCTTTGGTACTCAGCCTTTTTCTTAAGTTCAAGGCCAAATTTTGCTCTTGGTAGCACAGAGCAGATCTCCCAAAAGCTGGTAGATGGTTCTCAAGGCAACCAATATGTCTGCAAATGATTCAGAAGGGTCTCAATCTGCATTACCCTTTTGATGGGTTTCCAAGGCTGCTGCAGTAGCTGAGCCAGGCTAATGACTCTGTGATACTGGTAAGGGAACACCTTCCTCTGTCTCCCCTACTGGCTCTGCACCTCAATTTGTGAGCAGATTCAACTCAGTGATCTGGCAGAAAATTATCTGACTGCCCCCTTTTTCTGCTCCATTTTCTGCTAGGCTAGTGAGTTGAAAGGACTCACTGAAGAGGTCCAACACCAGATCAAAGAAAGGTGAGTGGCAGGAAAAAAGGAAGGGAAAAAGAAAAGAGAAAAGCGAGCCCCATTTTGGAGCCAGCTATCCCCATCTTATGGAAATCACAGCCTTACTGTGGGGCAAAAGCTCAGCTTTTACACTGGAGCAAAATGCAGTCAGGAGCACTGCAATGCCTCACTGTAAGCCACCCCACCCAACCACCAGTTTACAGGCTGTGCTGGACAGGGAGCAGTATGGTATTTTGCCAGCTGCCCTTTTGATTTCATGGTGAAATGTACTTGGTATCAAGAGCCACGGCAGGAGACCCCAATCCTTTGCTTAGGCAAAGAGGAAGGCTTGTAAGAGTCGGCAGCACTAGCCCCTGGCCACGCCGCCATGTCTTTGCACCAGGGAAGCTGCACACCACCACAGTGAGCTTGCAACTTGATGGTGGAGCAGGTTTGATACCCTCAGTTGGAGTACTCGGAGACAATTACAAGCAACTTTGTCACCTGTCAGCTGAGCCACAGTGACTGGAACATCTGCTCTCCCGCCAGCATGAGACAAAACCATAATAGTGGTTTAAATCACAAGTCTCCCTCCCAGTTGGTCAAGAACCCTCCCAGGGCCTTAATACCCTATGAATGGTAATTCATAAAGCTCTGGGCACCCAATTCCTTGCAACTGTTCACAAATGAAGACTAGTAATATGTTGTGCTAAATGACCTTCAAAGCTATTGAATTTATTTTTGGAGTATGATACTACTTGGGTATCATATTCTGGCCATATGTGTCTAACTGCTTCAACAAGTAGTCTATTTGGGGCTGTCCTGCCAGAATTTGCCAGGCAATCTGCCATCAGCACCAACTGGAAGCTGGAGTTACTAGAGATGTTGCAAAGCAGAACAAAACCACCCCTATAATATTGAGGCTATCACAATAATAAGCACACATACTGCACAGCTTATCCCCCAGCGACACAAGCAAAAGTTGCTGATGTGCCCTCCTAAGTCAAAGGTATCAGAGACATTGCCTCACCCACTGCATGGGCTGGACATTAGCACAAACCATCCTCACACTGTGGTAAACAGTAACTGGGACAGTATGTGGAGTCAAGAAGTCATGGGAAATGCTTTTTATGACCTCCCAGCTCAAAACCCAAGAGTGCCTGTCTTCTTTCTTCTGGGTCACTGAGCATTTTTGGCTCCTGCCAGGGGAGCCAAGGTCTGTGTTGGGGCTGAATTGCAGTACTGATGTGAAGCAGCACTTCCGAGACCTGATTGCAGCATGGCACATCTGCAGCCAGTGATCTGCCTCCTTGGAGACAAGAATTGTGGAATTACCACACTAAACAGCCCCCACAAAATAGCCCACTTTGAACCAACATGCCTAAGGCATACCCACAGAAGATGTGAACCTTTGCCAAGCTCTGAGCCTGATAATAGCATCAGAAGCAATTTGGTTATAAGGTCTGGTTTCCTGCCATGTGGGGCTTGAGGAGAGACACGAGACAGCCACACCTTGGGGTGGCTTCTTTCCTCTACAAGCTCAAGGCAGCTCTTCCCAGCACAGAGGGGCGGTTGGGCAGGGGAGGAGAGGTGGGAAGCGGAGATCTGCTGCCCCACAAAGGCCAGCTGATACAAAGCCTCCTGTTGCAGCACAGGAAAGGCAAGGTGGGGAAGTAGGTCAGATCCTGCAACAGCTGCCACTGGGAAGTACTGAGATGAGTGCCAGTGGGGGTGACACAGAGATCAAAGGCATTCCTAGAGGTTGGCTCTGTGGTTGAGCTCTCACCTTGCACCTCTAGGGAGCTCCTTGGCATGGGACCCCCCCGCACTCGAGCACATACTAAGGCCAGCTGCATTGAGTCCTCAGTGGGAAACAGCAAAGAAATCCCATAGAGAGCAGCACAGGCCTTGCAAAAGTATTTTTAACTGTAACACATTAAAAGCACTGCCATGAAAAGGCAAGGCTGTGCAAACAGCAATCACATGGTTGGCCTCATCTGGAAGCTGGGCAGCCCTCTTGCTGGCTGCACCCAAAGTGTTTTTGTGCTTCCCTCTCCTTCACCTACAAGTCAGATTTGCCATGGCACTGAAAGTAAAGGACATGGCTTGCACTCACTTCAGTAGTGTCATGATTTGGTGTCAAGCCCCAAAACCAGGTCACAAAAGCATAGCTCTGCAATATGAATGACTGCCTGTGCTCACCAATCCATTGCCTACCCTACAGCCCAGAGAGACAGCGGCCAGTAACTTAGGGGCTGTAGATTTGGTGGTTACACTGCCATGGCATGCAAGACCCTGGGACAGCTGGCACACAGGAGACCCTGATTTTGTACCAGCATTGCTACATGCAGAGCACAAACAGATCACAGCCAGGCTGTGTCACCTGCAGGAAGCTTTGTGGGAGGACAGATGTTTGTTACAGCGGAAATCTCTGCTCTGAGACCTTCCAGTGGTACATCTGCTACCTACCCCATCCCCAAAACAGACCTTCAATAAGGCTTAAGTGAGGTGCAGGCATTCTGCCACCTTCCTCGCACACAGGAACATTTTATCCTAGCAACACAGAAAACAGGTTTTAAATGGTGCCGGGTGGGTTATTTTTATTTCTGTCTGCTACCTTTGTTTCACCCTTTCTTTGGAATTAGTCATGATTAAAGTCACTGCACAGTCGCAGATCTAAAGAATATGAAGGATATGCAGGAATGTGAATGAATAAAGGCAAACAAGCATAAAGAAACACAACAATAAAAAAAAAAAAAAAAAGCCCCTCAGTAAAAGTTTGATCCAACGCCCATGGAAAGTCAGCTGAAGTTGACCCTTTCATTGACTTCAGTGGGCATTAGATCATCCCAGTGGACTCGTCTAAAGCCTCATCACAGCCCTAGGATATACTAGTGGAACATAAACTAAACTGAATTACTTGAGAAGTACTGTACATCATTTAAAAGGTCATGAACTATAATCATTCACTGAAATACTGATTTTGTTAGTGTTTTCTCCAAACTTAGAGAAGAACAATTGTGTTGCAAAGTCAAATGTTACAACAGTAGCACTCATTATTTCCAGGCTTTAAGGACCACATTCTGCCTTCAGATTCACATGCACATTTCCCATTGTCTGCAATGGAAAGAGATTATGTGTAGCTGACTTAAATTTGTTTTCCAGCACTTAAAACTATCCAGCTTTTTCATTTTCTGTAGTAAATATGAAATTATTGTTACACTTTGTATGCAATTTTTTTGTGGATTTCAAATGATGGCTTAAGACATATTTGATGCATTTTTTTCTGTACAGTTTGGGATAAGATTGTGGATTTTTCTGCACTATTGCATTCCCCAGAATACTGAAAGAGTGGCTCTAAGTCAGTAGATTTTACATTAAATATACAGTGACAAAATACCAACAACCCGTGCTTAAACCGTTAAAATTATGTGTATGACAGTGGTTTTGCCATTATACTTTTGCATATTTTTGAAAACAATACTTTTTAGTCTAAAGACCAGCAACATTTTGATCACAGAAAATAATCAACAAAAACAAAAGTTAAAAATAGCCTTTAGCTGACTTCAGGGTTTTTTTCCCATCTAGCATAAATAAGCCTCAGGAAACAAAATAAAAAACAGATGAAAAATGTTGTAAATGGTTTCATGAACTTACATTGATGCATCTCTTATTTCTTGGTCTTGTTGATCAAGAATAAGCCAGCAGGTAAGAAGCAGCAGCCAGTGATAAGTTTGTCTCCTCCACTCTGGGAGGTCATGTTAAAATAAGAAGTTAAAAAAATGCTTTAAAATAGAATTGCTATGTAAGCCTCCCTGGGGATTTACACTCACTAATGTGTGCATGTTAAAAATGGTATTTCCAGTCTATCTTGTGTTGCCTGAGAACCATTTTTGTCCTTTTAAAATCTGCATTTATATTATAACCCATAAGTACCTTTCATTTTTGTATTAACACTATAAATACTATGTTAGTAATACTAAACTATTTCTATTGACTTATTTGTAAAAAGAAAAATATATTATATATTTTTATATTTTTATAAAGTGAATTGACACTGGAGAGAGGGCTATGGGGAATAGTGTACAATCACAGTTGATCTGTATTATTGGGCACAAATTCAATGCTTGAAACAAAAGGGAAGAGAAAGAAGTGTTCGGGTGATACGCCTCTTTCAAGCCGTGTCAGAGGAAGAGTCATAGGATGCTGACACTATGAAGTTGCCAGTATTGGAGTGGCTTGCCATGGACTGGGCAGCCTGCTGGCTCAAGTTATTGCAGATAAGCACCAGCTGGTTGCTCTGTGCTTCTGAGAGGGTACTACAGCTCTGGTAGACGCTGAAGTTGGTCTTCCGGCCGGGGATGTTGCCTTTCTCGCACATTGTCTTTACCATCTTGGCAAGCTTGTTTTTCCCCAGGGCTTGGCAATTGTACCAGTGAAGCGCGGCCAAGTTGACGACAGGTTTGATGGACAGGTAAAAAGGTGCATCCTCATAGCGCATGGCTGGAGGCCGTCTCTGGGCGTACTCCTTGTAGTCCTGCACAGGGCAGGTCTGTGGGGAATGCTGGGTGGCGTACACCCGGGAGTCCGTCCCACCTCTCTTGCTCTTGGCATTGACGTCTCCATTGTCTGGCCCCATCCACTCCAGGTACTCCAACCCCGTCTCTGTCACCCGCAGCCGAATGTCTCCCCACTTGAGGGTGGACCCATGGAAACCCGTGCAGTGTCCAAATGCCTTAGTGTTGTTTAGCCAGACAAGGTTCAGCAGCCCTTCGGGATTGTACCGGCTCAACAAGCCTCTTTTGCGCAGGATAAGCTCATCAGCAAAGGTTAGCTTCATGGATTTGTGTGGCTTGTTTCCTTTCCCCTTACACCTCAGCTCTATCTGCTTTTGCTTTAGAGCTTCCTGGGACCTCTTGAACTCCTTATCCCTCGTAATACTGTATCCATACCTGTGCTCTTTGAGATACCGCTCTAGCCCACACTGATAGTTGGCCAGACTGTTTGGCTCGTATTCAGACCCATCCTTTTGTCTGGCATCCACAAAGAAGGAAGCAAGGTAGGCATCAAGCTCTTTGCAGGGGATGACGTAGATCTCCCGGGTCTCAGAGGGGTACTTAGAGATGAGGAATTCTCGGAAATTGCGGAGAGCTGTCTGCGTGCTGCGAATGGTCTTCTCATTCTGTTCCCTGCTGAGCTCTGCTGCTCTCTCATCCTGGTCTGGAAGAGGGAGAAGGGGAAAGACAAAAGAAAGCAGAAGCAGTGAGTTTGTGCAATATGCTTTTCCCCAAAACAAATTCCCTTAAGAAGGAAAAAAAAAGAAAAAAAATTAAAATGAATTTCACAAAGAGCACTGGAAAACATCATTACATACCTGTCACATGACCGAAAAGCCAACTTCAGTTTCACAAATTATGTACTAGAGTATGGCACAAAACCAAAGTGAGTTCCTCATGACACTGGGGCACAGTTTTGTGCATGGAGATTTGTGGAAAACAGTGGGATTAGAGGCAATCTGCTTTTTAGAACAAATGCAAGGTAGAAGTTTTTTCTGTGGATCCCAATGCTGTGTGCAGGGCCCAATCCAAGTAATAAGCCCATTCTGAATTGCTTCATTTGTGAAACCAGAGGTTGTATTGGTTCCAATTTTTTTCTAAAAAAAATAACTAGAGCATCATATTTATGACAGTAAAAATTATCTTTAATCAGACACGTTTTTAAAAAGCTAAATAAATATAGACAGAAATGTACAGTACAAAATAATGCAGAATCCTAACAAAGGAGTTGGCAGGTAAAACTACTACAGAGCAATGTGTAATTTACAAATGTACAAGAATAAAAAAAAATAGTTAATATGTTCACATCAGAAGATATGGAAGAAAAACATGATTATACAGTCTCTCTACATAATTAAGCTGTACCTTGACAGTGGAGGTGCGACTGTGACCATTTCTTTTCATTCTGCAGAAAAATCCAATTCTGGAAACAACTTTATATTGCTGTATAAGGCTATACTCAAAGGTCCTTACAATCAGTGACATATCAAACCACCATATCCAGATGCTACCACTATGATGGTTGTTACTGACAGCTGATTTCCGGGCCGATCATAAGATAAGCATAAAAAGGAAAAGCTTTTTACATGTAAGTGGTATGTGTATTTAAGGACTGTTTTCTTGGCATAGGCAAACTATCTGCCTGTACAAGGTTGCAGCTTACAAGCACACAGGTGGAACTGTCATTATGAAAGTGACAAACCTTAATGGTTTTAGAAAATGAACAGCAAATGCAAAGAAGAAAAAATTCAATTATTTGACTATTCTCTGTAATGGTCAATAGAACATTCTTTTTTCTCTCTTCCACTTAATACACAGAAGAGGGGAAAAAAGCAAGTTCTTTTGTGTTCTATATCATTGCAAACTCCATACATTTTGGTGTCCTTTCAGCAGTGCCATAGTAATCTTCACCAGGTGTTTCCCACCCATCATACGCACCACAAAGTGGTAGGAGACCAAGTGAAGTTCCCAGTGCCTCTCTGTTATTCAGGCCAAACTCATGTCAGGCCATGTAGCACACCCATGCTTTGCAGCAGTGCTCATACACTTGCTCCTTGTGCCCACTCTGCCCTGCAAGCGTGTTAACAGGGGGAGGCACCAGGGAAAGGAAGGCAGCCCTATCTTCTTCCTTTGCTCACCTGCAGTGTTTCATGTGCTGCAGAAACATCAGTGCACAGCTGGGCAGCTTCCCCTTCCACCCATCTACAGAGTGACTCTAAAGGCAGTTCATCCCATCACCTCCATACCACAGCTGAGACAGAGGCAAGGGGGGCAACTTCCCCATGACTTGCCAGCAGGGCAGAAACAGAGCTGAGTTTATATCCCCTGGGACCAGGTTCTGTGTCTTCACCGCGAGGCATCCGCCACATCCACAGCACTCAGTGAAACCTATTGAGAGGGGTCCTCAAACGCTCTGCAAAGCACAGAGAAACAAGGGTCTGCAGCTGAGGCCTTTGGAGGCTTCTGCAGCCAAAAAAAATGCTGCCACAGAGCACTGAGGTTTGCTCAAACTGTGCTTAAGCGGAAAAAGAAAAGGTTACCAGCCTGTTTCAGAAACTGGTTTTAATACTGTCAGCATCAAAGAGCTCCTAGCAGCCTGCAGTGAAGTCTCATGGTTTAGGCAATGTATAGGATAGATTCTTTTATTATGGCTAGATGCAGGCTGGAAATAAAAGAGACAACGCTGTTTGAAGCTCCAAAACAAACATTTACTCTGGTACCTTGTTCACTGCACCCACCACCACTTATTATAGCACTGTGTAAGTAATCAGTGCTTTGACTGACAGCCCACATTTTAAGTACTGTTTCAATATAAACAGCACATATAATGGCTCGGTTTTATATATGTCATCAATCACTACTTAGAGGATAGCCTGTCACAACACAGCAGTGACACCCAGTCAGTCATTTATGTTATGGCATCTCTCCTTAATCTGCAAAGGAAATTGCCATATCTGCAGCTAACAGTTATAAAACCCATGCTGAATTAAAGATCCCCTGAAGTTGCATTAGCAGAACAGTACCACAGAAACACTGCATTCCTGCAGTGCTGTGGTGTGTTACTCCACAAGGCAGGTGGGAAATGTTAAAGATAATGGGTCAGCTTCTTATCCAGCCGTATCAGGAGAGCTACATCAATTTTGACTGTGAATCCAGCCTGCAGTGGTAGTGGATTATTCTCTTCCTATGAGACTACTCAAGTGTCAGAGATATCTCATAGCATGGGATGAATGCAGGGAGGCAGTGAGACTCAACAGACAGAGTCTGAGACAGTCAAAGTCATCAGATGTCAGCTGAGCCACTGTCATCATCTGCATATGTTCTTCATCCACAGCAAAAGCAGACAACGCAGCTGAGCCTAACTTAACTAAGACAGCTCTTCATAGCCTAGGATAGCTGAGGAAGGAGACATAATTCTTCATGTCATTAAAGTCTTACTTCTTCATTTAACCAAGGAGATTTCACAGTGCTGAAAGAAACCATATAATCCATCTCCAACTGCAATGGAGACATAAATTGTATCCAGGCATGCTTTTAATATTGCCAAACTTTGTGTTTTATGCTGATTTCATAATCTTATTCTTTATTATTGTGGTGGTTGACCCTTGTCAGCACCTAAGCACCTCACAGCCACTTGCTCACTCCCTACCCCAGGGGGACGGGGAAGAGAATAGGAAGAGCAAAATCGAGAAAACCCATGAGTCAAAACAAAGACAGTTTAGTAACTGAAGGAAAGAGGAAAAAGAAACCCAACCAACAAGTGATGCAAAGGCAGTCACTCACCACTTCCCAGATGCTGACCAATGCCCAGGCAGTCTCTGAGCAATGCTCACCTCCCTCCAAAGGCCCCTCCCATTTTTATTGCTGAGCATGATGTGGTAGGGTAGGGAATATCCCCTTGGTTAAACTGGGTCGGCTGTCCCTGCTGTGTCCCCTCCCAGTCTCTTGTCTACCCTAGACCTAGCTGCTGGGGGGACAGAGTGGGAAAAAGAGAAAGCCTTGACACTATGCAAGTCTGGCTCATCAACAGCCAAAACACCGGTGTGTCATTAGCACTGTTTCAGTCAAAAATCCAAAACACAGCAAGGTATGGGTGGCTATGAAGAAAGTTAACACCATCCCAGCCACACCCTGTACAATTATGCCATTTAGATCACTACTGAAACAGTGCCCAAAACCAGGCTCACCTTGCATCCTTTCTGTACAACCTTTGACAGGACAAGGAGACCACAAAAATTATTTTCTGGGTGCAGTCTGCAAAAGGCCCTTCTAATATACTTACAACAAAACCATCTACTCTACACACCTCTACTGTGCCTCTAGGAAATAAGCAGAAACAGAATCAAAGACTTTACCACAGTCTGGATATTATGCACTGATTGCTTCTGCTCCGGCCACATGGCCTTGAAACCTTGTAAGAGAAGGTTAGGCTGGTGTAACATCATTTTGTTCCTTACAAATCCACCCAGACCGACAGATAAATAAAGGCTAGATAAAAGTAATTCAATCATTAAGAACTCAAGACTAAAAGGTATCTCAAGTGTCATCACAGTGAATTTCTGAAAATGTGTATGTTACAGTAAACAACTGACAAGCTTGGAGAACTGCTGAGGTACAAGACTTCATCTCTGGGTCTGGGTATTGAAAGTGAATGTTCTTGTCCTGAGACAGGAGTGTTTCCAATATAACAGTTCCCAGATGCTTGTATGCATGGATTCCAAAACTGGGTAAAAGTACAGAAAAAAAAAATCACAAAGTGCTCCTCAATACAAGAGAACACCTCTGTATCAGGAAGGCCCTGAGCTGCAAATTGCTGGAGGATAGGAGAGTGGGGAGGTGTCATGTAAGTTTCCACCTTTCTTACAGTCTTCTGTAGGTGTCTGTTGTTAGGCTCTAGGAAGACTGATATTCTCATGTTATGGTCTCATTTGTCTTGGCTAGTAAGATGGTCTGAACCAACCAACCAAGAATTATTGTCATCATTGATCTACCAAGCCAAGCATTAGGCTTTACTTAATGCCTTTTTCTTCTGATAATGCAACCTTTGGAGTTGGTAGTGCTGTTACCCCTGTTTTAGAGACTAGGAGCAGAAACATAAAAAATAAATTGACTTGGAGATGCATTTTTAGATGTTCTGCCCCCTCAGCTGCATCACTGCACAAAGGACCTGGTTAGAGCTCACGTTTCCTATCTGATCCCACATTGGAGTTGCATTTCCAAGAAAACCAGAACATGGCCAAAAAAGTCAGTAAACCCCACCCTACTGTGGGATCCAGGGTAAACTCCCAAGAGTTTGAAAAAGTGCCGACTGGTTTAGATGTCCCAGATTAAATGTAGCCAAAGAGAAAAAGTGACCTGGCAGAGATTAAACAGACAACCTAGTGGGAGCCGAGCGTTCCAGGCTAGCCAGCAACCATGAGATGATCCCTCCCACAGAGCAACAGCTGTCTTCTGATCTTTTCATAATCTGATCTTAACACAGCCAAGACTTTACATTATCAGAGGACTTATCAAACTCAGGGTTGTTTTTATTCCAGCTCACACACATACACACACTCAGACTCCCTGAAAAGGACATAACCTCTGTAATTATATATGGCGGGGGGAAAGGCACTTGCAGATTGTTAATGTTCAGAGAGGGTTTGTAACATTAGTGGGAGTCATAAACCTTAGCTATTATTGCAAAGTCTTAAAGTCTGCTTAAGGTAGGCAGTAAGATCTCTGAAGAAGTACATTAAAAGTAAGGTGGTTTTTTTGCTGGTAACCACATCACCAACCAACATCTCCTCTGCTCAATTTGTATTCTGACTAGGAAAATGCTTCTGCAGCAGACCTGCTTCCACCAAAATGCTTTCCTTCAGGTGAAAAAGCCTAGTTAACTGCACACAAGGCGCCATGTATCTCCATGCTGGAGCTAGGTGCTCTCTCTCTCCACTTCCCAGCACTTTGTAGGTTGACTCTTGTCCCTGCTCTGCAATTATTGAAAAGCAGTAATACCCAACCTATGGGCCATAGCCATACACAGCCCACTAAAACAGTTCATGTAAACCACAGCCTGCCCTTACTTTTCTGTTTTCCTGTCCCCTCCTGTTTCAAGAAGGTATCTGCAGGCAAATGACATTCTCAAGTCAACAACCACACTGGCCAGAGGTCATATGTTGCACAAGGGAGGTATGGTCAAGTCATGGTGGGGAAAGGCTGGGGGACCCTCTGACAAACCTGTCTTCCTGGAAGTGGTCCTACAGCTCCCCTGTAAGGAGTGGCTGAATGCCACCATTGTACCACAGCATCCCTGAGTATCAGTCCTCTTTCTGCATGCAAAACTTAGAAAGCTGACAGCTGGTTTTCACTGTATCACAGGAATAACCAAGTGAAAGCCATTCTCCCATCTCACTGATGAAGAGCAAGGGTGAGGTAAGACCAGGTGCTCTCCCCGGCAGAAAAGCCTCTGAGCATTCACAGAAACACTCAGATTTTGACATCTAACAGCTTCTGAGCTCTGCAGGATCAAAGGATTAACTTGATAGCTGCAGATTGCTGAAGTAGAAGAAAGTGCTCATGCACTTTTTGTTGAATTTCTGCCCTAGCCATCTGATGTTGCTACTAAATTCTGTTTAACAGTTAAAGTTCCCTACTTCCACTATATTAAGTCAAACTCTATGTAGTTTAACATTTTCAGAAAAGGCTTTCATTAGCACGTAAAATCTGTAGTATGATAGAAATTTATTAATTAAAATCAATTTATGAAACATGCTATGTTTTTTGGCAAAAACAAACTATGCTTCTATTCAGTTAACCTCCTCCAACAAAATTATCATTGAAATATTTTATGATTCTAAAATGAAAAAGCTTTAGATTCTGTCAAAGAAAAAAGAACAAAGATTGCAAGCAAGTGAGCATGGAAATATTTATACATTGGTATCTCCATGAAGTAAGAGTCACTAAAATAAACTTTAGTCATCTGTACATTTTTTGCAAGGTACAAAATGGTCTGATGAATGGATGCTTGCTCAGACACTAGTGCTGCTTTTCAGTTTGTGTTCACTTTCACTACTTTCTCACCACAAGAGCCTGAAAAGATACAAGGTACAATTTGGCTACTGGCAAAGTCAACAATAAAGGTCACATCAGTATTAATGGAACTACTGCATGATCCTCAGATGACAGAAAATTTGTAGCCATGACAAGGGATTAAGAATCTATGTCCTCCTATGACTAACTGGATCAACTTTTTATGCAGTGGATACTAGCAATCACTAAAGAGCGGTGCAAAACAGCAGCGCTTTATGGACTTTGGTTTGTACAAGACTCCCTTCCTTCTGCACCTGACTGTATGTGACATCTGAGCTATTTCAACACAAAGATTCTAAAAATCCACTTTCTAAATAAAAAATGTTTTCATTTGTCCAAATTATGATCTCCAGTTCATCTAGTTGTCTGGTTTTGGTTTGGTCAGGGCTGGTGGAAAACAGAAGTATTGCATGCTAGTTTTACCTCACATTTCACTTCTGCCACTGAGCATTTACAGTGGTATTTCTTGGGGTAGGAGACTGTACAGTTTCCTATCTCCTTTTGAAGCTGTTCTGTGATGCACTGGTGTGAAGTGCTGCAATGCAAAATGGGATGCATTTCCCCTGTACCCTGACAGTGGGGCTACTCAGTACATATCTACCCAGATTCCACCTCCATTTGCAGGAACAAATACACCAACTCCAGCTCTCCCAGGCTTGCCCAACACTGCAGCACTTCACAGCAGAATGCTACAGCTGCTCCCTGGGGCACAGCATGGAGAACAGCAGAAGCAGAAGATATTTTGCAAAAGCCCTGGAGAAACACACATATATATATAGTACTTAAGTGGTGTCCAGGCAAAATGTACTCAGCTCACAGCTAGACTGGAGTCTGCCATTTTAGCTGCCCTGTTCCAAGTCAGTCACCTGGATTATAAAACCAAGCCTGGAACCAGCTCCAGGTCTTATTTCCATACTAGCTATTACCTTCACAGGAGGTTTATAAAAACAAATTCTCTGGACCCTTATATAATTGACTGAGGTTCAGGGACCCAGCTCTTCATAGAGGTGGAGGGTATAAAAGCCATGCTTGGAGTTTTCTATACTACAAACCTAAAAACAGAAAACTTGTCAAAAATGTGAACCCCCTTTGCTTTCAAAATAACTGACTAAACTTTCTTCAACTATTTTCACTTCTAACACATAATTGCTCCTCTTGCAGAGCTCAGGTTAAAAAAAATCAGGTAGATTGGTGAAATTGGAGTGCTGCTGGAGTTGCTAAGTGGCAAAACACTACCTAGAATGTGAAGCAAATGTCAGCTTTACGTTGAGCATGCATTTTTAAATTCAGCCATATAATCTTCTAACAATTCCCACCAATTTACGGCTAACTCCACTTACGAAACTCAAAGTACTAATTTCAGTTTAAGGCTAAAGATAAGAGACATTTTTTGCCAATTATTTTCTTCAGGTTAAATATTTAACTCTGGAAAACAAAATTCTTTTTTACCCAGGACTTTTTAGCAACACAGTGAAATGTTGCCCTTTCAGAGCATGTTATTTACTTAATGGTCTGTGGCAGAGGGAATTAAAGGAGTATGTCAGTGATTGTCTAACCTATCCTGCAAACCAGAAGCTGGATGATGCACAGCAGAAGCAATGCACTCATTTTCCAAGTGGACTTGGCTGGCCTGGCACCAGTCCAGAAAGTGTTGCACACACATCCTCAGCAGAATGTCTGTTTTTCTCCCAAGTAAGTTTCCAATTCAACAAAGCATATTTTAAATGCAGTCTGGATTGGGGTCCCTGTATTTAAGTACATGCTTATGTAGAAATCAACTGGACTAAATCATTATATGTTTAGAAGGTGGAAGAGAGGCACAACTGAATAACATTTATATGTACAAGATGACTCCATTCAAAAGTTGCTAAGAGAAAAAACAAGAAGAAAAAATCAAAATGAGGAGAGAAAAAACTGTAAAGGTCTGAGAAACACCTCCTTTGTTGAATTAAGCTCATAATTTAAAAATTAATGAAGCATTAGGGGAAAAATACAAATTCTTACAGCAAAACCCCATTTCTTACATAAGAAAACCAAGAAGCTACATTTGCCATAAGTTTCCACCTTTACATGCTCATACACAGAAAGCCAGATTTACACGTGTAAACAGATTTCACAAGCACCAATTGCTCTGCCAGCAATTTAACTAGTGGGCTGGTTTGCACAATTGCAGGTACAAATTTATACAGCATTTTGGAAAAAATGGCGGAGTGGAATTTTGTGCCTGTCTGCAGTTGCAAGCCCTGTGGAAGAACGATTAAAATTGGGACAACAAAATTGTATCCCCTTACAGTTTAGTCTTCTCTTTGCATACCACTCCACCAGAGGCTTAGTGTGTTCTCAGCTACAGCCTACCACCAGTTTTAATGTCATTGCATTTAAGAGCTAACTTTAATAAGAATAGTTGAGAAAGCAATGTAAGAGGTCTTGAAGGGATGAACCAGGGCTATGAAGTTTGCATGGTTTTGATTCACTCCAGACAGCAACTGAGAAGCAGCGTTGGGAAATATGGGAGGGAAATAAAGACAAGGGGGAGAGAAGGGAGAATCAGAACAAAGGGATATAAAAAAAAGAACACCACTGAAGAAAGAGATTAAAAACAGATGAGTATCCTCATAATCTGAAATCTAATTTATATCACTGTTTCAGAATGAGGCAGTCTAACTGGGGCAACAAGCAGTGAAACAAAGAAAAAGAGTATGTAATAAATATTTTATTACATTAATCATAATAAGCTGCACTTTAAGCCTTAGCCAAAGCATATTCTTAAATCAAGCTGAGAATGTGAGCAGTTTCAGACTTAAGAGCATGAGGCCCACATGACTGTAATTAACATAATAAATCATGCTGTGGAGCTCTCTACACAGGCTGACAGCACTTGGTTGATATATTGTTTATTAGAGACTGCAGACATTTCTTCCTGTATTTTATTAAAGTGCCATTGGTAGTGAATCAAAAGGTACCCTTTTCTGTTCTGGCTGAACTACCTACTGCAGGTGTAATAGGAAATGCATTGGGAGCTTGTGCCATCGACTGCTGATAGCACAGATCACAGCACATGCATCCCAAAGAACTGCATTTCAGTATCTTTTCTCCCACCCCCATCTTTAATTTAGCAAAGTACTCGAATTGCCTTGTTACTGAGCTTGCAGTTTTCTTTCTGAAATTCTCTGTTGGTAATTTTGCCCAACCAGATCAATTTGCTTTCACCTTTCTGCACCGTATATTCTCCAGTATGAGTGAAGCAAGCTATGAAGGGCACAAACTCTATGAAGAGCTCACAATTTACAACCTTGCCTAACTAGTTTCAATGAACACTTTTAACGCACGTATTTCTTTTGTCTTCACTGGGTCAGAGAGCAGAATTTAAGGACCAGCTCTTTACACAATTCTCCAGAGAGGATGAAGTGCAACACTTCAAGCGAAACAGCTCCTAAGGTGGATTTTTTAGCCTGCTTTTCTGTTTTGAGCCTGTGCTGAGAGTCCTCTCCTCCTTGTACTCCAGAAAAGAAGGATGACTTTGAACTTCACTTTAACCTTTGCAAACACAACTCTTTACCACATTAGGAAGGGGTGGAAGTTCAAAGATGTAAAGATTCTACAAGGTTGGGGGAGACTCAACAGCTGGGCAGAAGGCAGAGACATGAATACATCCCAACTTGCGGAAAGGCCACAGACCTCAGTCAAGCGTTAGATACTCTGCTAGGCAGCTGCTCGCACACCCTGGCTGACCGAAGCGCACACGCTTTGTTCCAGACTAGCCACAGCATGTCCAGGCATTTGTCAGGACAAGGAGTCCCAAGAGGCACAGTAGCAGCTGGAAATTCTGCACAGAGAGGAGAAGAAGAGACAAGGACCTCACATTCATCAAGGACCAGGCTGTTGTTCATGGCACAACTAATTTATTTCTGTCCTTGAATATATGTTTAAACTTGCCTTATCATAGTTTAACTGAACAGATACTTAGTCACATTTTGTAGCTCTACTTGAGTAAAGTCCCTTTATGTAAATTGAGGACTTCCAAATTTTTTCTAGCTATGTACACACACACAGAGCATACGCACACATACACCCCTCTTAGCTGCTCAGAATATTATTATTTCTCCTCTGTAATTACATTGTCAAAAGTCACCTGTTGGGATTTTACTGTTATTTCCATAAAAATAATTTGTTCTTCTACATCGGATATGAACAATCAATCAGCTGCCCTGCTACTGAATGAGTTCATAACAAAACTGGCACCAACTAATCCATGTAAAGGGTGACATGGGGTATAGTTTAATGCATATAATTATGGATGTATGTTATACATATATATGGCTATTTTATTATGCACTAGCACAATAAACAGTCTGATATATTTAACAACTGTACAAGTGAATGGTAAATGGCCAAGTTACTTGTCAAACTGTAAGTTTTCTGAGGGCTATCTGAAATCAGGGGAGAGGAAAAGTAAATCTGTGAGCAAAAAGCAAAGCATGTATCAGTATACAGGCATGAATGCTGCACTGTAATGCTAAGAATAGTTTTCCTGTCTGTTAATTTGTTTTCCTGGATGTATAGTTGGTTAGAGAAAGCAAGTCCCAAGCAACTGGCAGCACTCTATTTCCAGAGTCAATGACAGAAAAAAATCCCCATAACCTGGCATATCCACATGACTGAAGGACAGAGCTCACCACAATCAGAAGAGTGCTCCAAGTTGTGGACAAATCAAATTATTCCCATACAAAACCATCCATGCTTCTGTGACTTATTCATACTGCTATCCCTGACCAGCGACAGTAGTGAAGCTGAGATGAGGCAAATACCCAGTTAAGAGAGAGTTGAGTGTAAACAGAAAATCAAAGCAAGCTATTCAAAGATCAGAGATGGACGTCCTTATCTTTCCCATGCTTGATCTTTGGGTACAGGTATGTCCTGCTTGAAATAATTCAGTACTACAGCACATTCAGATTTGCACCGGGGTGACATGACCTGGGTCAAAATAGCTCAGAATCAATTTTTTCCTTCTCTGAACAAACAGGCAGTCAGCTTTTTTCTTTCTTCCCCCCCCGCCCCCACAAGTGCAAATCAGCAAGCAGTTGTATGGTTTCAAGTGATGTTTTCATCATGAAGACCTAGTTAATGAAAGGCAACAACAGACCACGGTGTCACTGCCAGTCTAAAGATACCCTGAGTTTAATCAACAGGAATACCTACAGTATTTTACTCTGTGTGTACTTACTGTTTAATTAAAGTTAATGGGAGTGACAGGTATACATTAGATGGAAGATGCAGCCAATGCACTTAATGGTCAATGTATAATTAAGCATGTAATTTAAAGCTTTCATCAGATTTAGCAAGGTCCTCAGCACCACTTTTTACACAACATGCAAGCAAGAAGCCCTGTTTGCGGCTCCCACCATGGGCAGCGTTCGGTGGCAGCCAGGACCTGGGAACTGCTGCCTCTTAACACAAACTTCATGTGATTAGCAGCATCCTGCCATTTCTGCAGAGCAGCATTGTTTGCCTCCAGACAAATACGTACTCATTTGGGAAACGAAAATACAGCTCTGCCCACTCATCCCACAGAGGCCACTAGCCACAGTCAAGCTGTTCAGAACAACTAATGTCAAAAGCAGCTTCTGTGTGACCAGTCTGTGGAGTGCCCTGGCAAGAAAGATTCATCAGGGAAAGTAGGCGTTTGAGTTTCTCTCTCTTGAGGCTCTGATTTAATAGCCTGGTTCAACACTTCTGCAAACAGCATGGGCACATGCTTCAGTTAAGCATACTTTATCAAAGAAAGATGGATTTCAGCATGTTTCAGTGCTTCCAGGATCTGGATGTTTTAGCAAGCACTGCTCTGTGCTGTGCCAGCCATGATAAAATATCTACCATTGTGCTTCTGTTTTCTTTTCTGGAAAAATTCAGACAAGAATTTCTGTATTCAAAATTTTTATCTGCTTAAATCGACAGAAAATACACTCAGAAATTTTTAATGATCTGTCTCATGTTCAAGCAGGTTCTAGGTTCACTGCAAGCACAAAAAGAAGACGACATGACAGAACAAGACTCACTAAGAGGGAAATAATGGAGGTATGAGGAAAGTAAGAGAAAAGGGAAGTCACTGTGTGCTACCTTCACAGAACTGCTTATGCAAAAATGGCATGCTCCCATCATGGAGGCAGGTGAAAATAGTTCTTCCCAAGGTCTACTGCTGCTATTAAAAGCTTAGACCTTGAATACATATGTCAATTAGTTCTTCTGTAGATACATTTACTGAAGTACCAGCCTCATCTAAAGTGGAAAAACACTCTCAGAAAGTATCCTGACATTTTAACGTCAAGTCCTGTATTCCCTTTCCATTCCAGCACCCCATCCAAAGTGCAAAAGGAAAGTGCATGTCTGAGGCCTTTCCAGGGTCAGTGTCTCTCTTGGCTGCTGTGCTGCATCTCCTCTGCAGATCCCAATCTTATCCTGCCTTGCCTCTCTTTTCTAACTTAGAGACTCACAAATCATAAGATGAAAATAGCTCCAAAATTAAACAGAGCAACTGCAAAGACCACAAAAAGAAAACAGATCTCTGATCAAAACCACGATGTTAAATAATTTTCTATTTCCTAAAAATAAAGTGATGTTCAGTACAGGCTTGTCCAGTTTCCTTTGTTGTTTCCATATGTTTTCAGGAAAGCTGGAACCATCAGAGGCCTTATTTTCTTCCTTCATATACCAGTATCATAAAACACAGCACTTTGCACAGAACAGTAGTCCATTTAAAAAATGCCTTTAGTGAAAGGGAGAGCAAAGCACCGCAGATCATGTTGGGCTCGCAAAAATGATTGTTTTCTGCTTCTCATTTGTGCTTCTTATTTTTTGCTTTTCTGCCTTTCATGTTGGGGTAATGGGGCAGAGGGTACATTTCTAAGTCTGAAATTAGCAGTGATGCTCCAGAACATAACCATTCATTGAAGTGGGCAGTTTTTCTTCCAATATGACACACCATCTTACTTAATACTGTTTGTGCTATGGAACTTTGAAGTAAAAATATGTATTTAAATGAAATTTCAATAATTGTCAGTGATGCAGTTCCTCTACTCAAAACCTCATAGAATATTCCCGTCTGTTTCGCAGATGAACTTGGCATGCTTTACAGACTTAAAAACTGCTGGGGCCTGGCTGTAATAGATCTTTCTGAGGGTATGGATGCAACTCCCTCCTAGCTACAGGCAAGCAACTTCCACAGACTGCAAGGAAACTATTATTCCTCACCTGTTACAGAGGATCAATAGGCCTATGCAGCTTTTGTTGCAGGAATACAATTCAAACCCCATACCCAAATGTCTCCCACACCAACCTACTTTCAGTGTGAATACTCATGAACAATTTCTTCAAAAATGTATACATATATCTAATAATGCTGCTGCCAGGAGATGTCTCTGTGTGCTGCAGGTAGTTCCACTCAAGAGAAGGTCCATGGTGAACAGGAGAAACAAGATCTGACATCAAGGAAAGCAGCAGCCTAGTATTTTGTGTGCATAGCTACTTTGATAAATACTTAGTATTTAGGACAGCAAGAAGACTGCCCTCTACACAACAAGTCCACTGCTGGTCTTGAAGGTTGCAGAGCAGCTGGAATGAGCCTTCTGTGCCTGCAAGGAATTTCCACTAAAGAAAATACATGTGGAATCCTGAAATAGTGATAAATATATTTCTTAAGTACAGTGAAAATCTAAAGATGTTAATACTTGATAAGTCTTCATTTCAGTGTTCACCTGCAAGAATTAATAGCTTGATAAATGCTTCTTGTAGGAACAGCTTCATAAAACATACTCTTGTATTAGAATTATTAGTACTATGGTTTAATTTTAAAAATTTCATTGTCATACTCTGTACCCAGATGATAAAAGCAAATAGATGACTACTTTGCCAAGGCTGAATTTGCCCTTTTTATGACACTGTCCTGCTTTTAAACAGAACTCCCTTACAACATTGTAAAGATAAGTAATATCAGCCTCATCAACAGAACTTCTAGAATAAAGCTTCCAAAACATTAGTTTCTCATTTAACAGCATTTGAACACAGATAATTAAGGGTGGGAATAAGCTGGCAAATCCATGCTGCAAGATCAGAAGGCAGTGGCAGTGCAGGAGGTGGTTAATCAATTTACTAGCTTCCTTCTTCTGATAATTAAAACTATAATGATCTAATTTTATTCTTCTAAATAAGCCAGGCCCTTGCAACTTAAGAAAAAAAAAAAAAGTACTATGCTTTTTGTAATTATGTATCTCAGCACTTACTATTTTTAGTTCAGCTACTGAAG
This sequence comes from Pandion haliaetus, assembly GCA_013401275.1. Classification (NCBI taxonomy): domain Eukaryota; kingdom Metazoa; phylum Chordata; class Aves; order Accipitriformes; family Pandionidae; genus Pandion; species Pandion haliaetus. The sequence continues at coordinate 51,217 of VYZV01039001.1, read as the reverse complement.
CAAGAACAGATATCAATTATGTGACCTAAAGACTCACCAGTGGACTCTGAACTCTTCAGGCCAACACAAAGAGGAAGAGACTGTCTCACCCCTACATATGTTTAATTGTTCACTTGACCACATTTCAACAGCATATGTCCCTGGAGGCAGGCTTCAGGAGTCACTTTAGCCAAAAGTCATCAATCTTTGTATGTAAATTACAAATACAGAAACTGATCAGCAATTATCTGAGTGTTCTTGGGAGAACTCAAATAAAGTTTTGTAACTTTCTTTTGACATGATTATTTGCCTTGTGCTACACATTCATTCTTGGCACAGTTCCAGTGGACTTGGAAGAATTACAGCAGGGATTAATTTGGCCTTTCTGTATGTATGGCTGATGCTTTATATACCTCTAAAAAAAGGCATTGTTTTTTCTTGTTTGCACTTCTTTCGAATGTGCTAGCTGACAAACTTATTTTCCTTGCAGTGTTAACAGTGATTTAGGAGTTTAAGCTAAACCTAGTCAAAACTGGAAAATCATGAGGTCAGGGGCCTTCTTTCTCCTCTAAGTCTTGTAACATTTTGATGCTCACCTAACAGCTCCTAATCCATGAGTCTTACAATCACATGAGGACCTCAGCTCCCACTTAATTTAAACCCACACAACTGCAGAGGGCAGGGGAAGGGGGAGGTCCTAGTTCTTTTGGTTGCAGAAGAATACTTAAAAATATTCCACCTAAAAGCTCTACATCAACATCAGACAGCCCCCAGATGTACCGCATTTTATAATGGTCATGTTCAGATAGAGATATTATATGAACACCTGGAACTGACAGGGATGTCCACACTGAGAGCAGAGCAGGAGTCAACCCACGTTAGGTGCCAGTCATGAAAGGCTGCAATCCCTGCTTGCACCTTCCCGTGATGAGACTACAGGACCAGGATGAGATCTTTGCCCAAGTCACCAGGTGAAGCTGATCACAAGGCACTGATCTGGGATCCTGACAGAAAAGAAAAGAACGGGGAGGAGCACTGAGTGGAGACATCAGAGTCAGCAAGGCTAAGTACTGCCCTCAGCACAGACCAGGGCACCATCCACCATGGCACACATTCAACTGCCAATACCGTTCGATACCCATGGCAGAGGGATGGTGTGCAGCACGCTAAGAAAGTAGTGGTTTCCCTTCCAAACCCGTTTCCCTTCCAAACTCTGCAAGTGCCTGTAAGTGTAAAACATCACTCAGCAGCCCGGCGAGTTCAGTGATGGATATGCATTATGGCATTGTGATGGTACCTACAGAGTATGATTTGTCACATCTCTGACAGAAGCAACAACTCTAGTCACTTCATTTACAGGATATTTTATTTTGCATCTCTATTCACTACTTTTTGTGCTCTGCGCATTTTGTACATATGGATTTGACGTCTTTTTAGTGTATCCTTATGGAACACTTAGCACCTGTATTTATAGTGTTGGACTAGCATTGGACCAGAGATGTCTTGCCGCACTGTCTTGTTAATCCAAAGCACATCTTTACCCTCAGTCTTCATGTGGAAAGTACGTACTCTTTATAAATACTTCAGCAATTCTGCTTACAAAGTATCTGCTACCTCTCCGAGAATCAAAACTTGCCTTCCTACACAATAAGCTCTATCCTCTACTGAGCCACAGTCTTCCTCCATATCCTTCTGCAATAACACCAAATCCTTTTCATTCATGGTTTCAGACACCCAATGTCACTAATTTGTACAGGCTGCATGTACTGCAACCTAAAGCATCATGCTTCTTACCTTCTGTCTTCACTGATGTGACCTACCTTGCCCTTGCTTGTTCTTGGACATGAAAAACAGACCAAGTATTAGCAAAAGGAAAAGATGAAAGAGGCTGTCTGGGAAGTAGATATTGCAGAAATTCCCTGCTCTCCACCATGCAAAAATCGGTCTCCTATCAGATGTAGTTCCTCTCATTTTTTCCACATGAAAAAAAGGACTGAATAGTACCTACATACATTCTTGAAGGCTTTGCCAATAAAGTGGTAAAGAACAATCTAAAAATTCACAAATGAATGTCCACTTATTAGGGCTGAAGTTCAATAAAATTAGTTCAGTATATTCCGTAGTGGTTAGATGGAGACCTGAACCCAACAGAAATCAGTGTCTAACCTCACTGAATCTTCACTGGGATGCCACTTCACTTTTAAGACATGGAAAGACCTTTGTAAAGTCCCTGCTTACACATTCAGTTGCCATGGTTTAATTGAAAAAAGAGAAAAAAAGAAATGTTTTAAAGAGAAACTAGTTCAAAAGTATAATGTGGCTTAAACTGGCCTAAGCTAACATATATCATCAAGAGTTCTGATTTCATGGAGAATCTTACTCAAACTTTCATGACCTACAAGATTACCATGCATGGAAACTATCAGCTGTGTCTGATACAAATGCAAGGGTATGTGACTTAAGCTAAAACTCAAAGTAATATTTCTTGCTGGCTGGATCACACCCTTTAATCCTAACTTATCATACAAGGCCTGACCAGATCTAATGGGACCAGGAGCAAGGCTTCAGGTATTATTTTAAAATTAAGCAACACTTTGTAGGAGACAAGGCAGAATTCAAATTCTCTGCTTACTTTCAAATGTACCTTTGTTTGTTTGGCAAGCATCCACTGACTCTAACAAAAGGTCTAGGCTCCTTGTTGTTAATTATTTCCTGCTTTTGTTTTACATAAGAATTATACTCATCCTTGTTTCTGGCTGTTTAGGACAGAAACATTTTTACATAGGATAGATAAACATCCTCTTGTAGTTCATCATTACTCAAATTTTATGTATTGTGCACCACTTCCAGTACATCGCTCTTTGTTAACAGACAGCCTAATGACATCACTGTACATGAGCAATCACCATACTCTAGTCTTTAATCAGGCTTCCACATTTTATCTGCAAGAATCTACGGTGCAGAACTACACATCTGTAACAAATTCACTTGCCAGCATTGCCCACTTTTCTGCAACTTGGAAGATTTATTAATGCCAGCACTTCTTTCCCAAAGGAGCAGGCTCTATGGAAATCGGAGATTTCACTGCTTCACTGATGTATCAAGTTTTAGTCATATGTCAGTCATTTTACCATAGTTAAAATGGAGCTACCTCTGAGTATTACAACAACACTATACCAGGCTGAGTAGAGGAACTGCGTAACACTTTTCTGAGGACAACACAAGAAATGTAAGTATTGAGAACATAACGGACTGAACTGGAGTTTGGACAGCACACCAAGATAACACTGCTGTCAATGGAAGAAGTGCTAGTAGGTTTTGAGGGTTGACTTATGCAGTGGGTAAACCAACCCTGCTCTGGAAACTATATAAATATGAAAATGTGGCGCTGCATCCATTCTTATAAGGTTTAACCCTACACAGTAACAACTGCTGAACTAGTTTGGCTTCTGAGGACCTGGCAAAAGCAGTCTGAAAGGGTTTGGGTTTTCTAATGAATCTGCTGAAAGTAAATCCCTCTCCCAGATAACACACACCTACATATACAAATTCTGCCTAGGTTTGTACTCCATTGTCCCAGCTTTTTCAAGTTTGAGACTGAGCCAGTTGCAGGGGCAGGTTGGTAGAAACTAGCTCTAGTATGTACATCAGTGATACGCTATAAACTGAGGAATGCGGAATAAGTAGGTTTACCACACAATTCAGATTGACATCAGGCATCCCATATCTCTCATATTTAGCTAAGCAGAGTCAGTTCTAAACCAGATGGAATTTTGTAAGGGAATTTCCACTAGGAATGCTACGACAGGACTACTGCAAAGTAACACCTCAAAGATGCAGCCATGCAGAAATGGGTCTCAGAGAAGAATTTGCTTTGCTGTAACTAAGACAATTATCATCCTTTCTGATTTCTAATGCTTAGTGCGGTTTACTTAGCAAAACTGGGTATTTAACTTTGCCCACTGTTTTATTTGGCAACAAGATGTGCAGGCTCTTGCCCATTAATAGATTTGCTAGCATTCAATCGGGTTGCAGCGTGTCCAGGTTAAAGTATCATCCAGGCCGTTAAAAGGAATCGGTTTTAGCGCTTACAGTAGCTGCCACATGGACTGCATATAGGCAATTTTTCCCCCCCTCCACTGTTTGGCTCTGCTCTATCTGACCAGACACTCCTAGGCTGAACCAGCAAGACAGTAAGCAGAGAACTTGCTCCTGCCTTTGATTCCCCCCAGAATGGCACCATGCATTAGCTGGAAGAGCAAAGCCAGCACTGTCTGCACTCATGTCCACAGGCAGCTGGCGAGTCTGCTCAAGAAACAGACTTCCTCCCCCTCCAGAAGACCTATGGCCAACACTAAGTTATTCTGCACATGGGATAATAATTCAGCAAAAGTACACTGTTTTAACATGCTCCTTATCCGATAATGTTGATCTGTTTGTGCCAATTCTCAGTACTTTGGCAGCAGCGGGAGACGAAAAATATGAAGGACACGGGATATGAGAACTTCCACTGAGAAGAGGGAAAAAAAAAATTTTTTTCCTCTTGGATTAAAGTTTAAGTGTTATCAATTTCATGGTTAAGGTTGTGGTTGTCCTTCTCATCTCTGCAGCCTGCTCTCATTTATGGGTCAGGTAAACCGTTTAATAAAGATTTATAGAAGCTCAAACCTCTCTCCAGGAACTCTCTGTGTGTCCTCCTTTGCCTCTCCATGTCAAACATCACTCTTCCGACAGGGTGAAGGCAGCACCCGACCCCCAACTCTAGGCTCCACTGGCTGAGACCACTTCCTTCTGGTTCATCAGAAGAGTGCACGGCTGGGTTTCATGTCCTCCCCACCCCATGCACACAGCGAGGCAGCTGCACGCCCTCTCCCATGACACAACTGCACCCAAACCAGACCTATAAACCTGTCCGAAAAGAGTGCTTTCCCTAAGACAGTGGTACACTTTCTCACAGGGGGTGCTCCTAGCCTTTGCTCAGTTGAGGTCTTCCAAATCATCTTCCAGTCAGAGGCTTTTTCTCTACCTACCAACTTACAAGCTGGCACGACTGGAGCACCCTCCTACAATGCAGCACCTCCTCCCTGGCCTCCCCCTCACCGAGTCGTGCCTGGGGGCCCACCCCCAAAATGTCACTGCCCCTCAACTCCCGCACAGTGTCCTACCTGGCATCGACTGTGCTGCTGCCTCGGGGGTGGTGGCCGGGGCGGCGGGGGGCTGCTGCTGGCTGGAGCTGACCTCGGGCTCGGCGCTCACCAAGGGTGAGCCGGCCACCTCGCTGCCTGGGGCCAGCTGCGGGGCAGGCGGGAGGATCTCTTCAGTGGCTGGCGGCTCCTCCTGACCAGGCAGCTGCAGGGCTGAAAGGGGGATGCTGATGGGTTTCCCAGCAGTGACAGTGGCATTGGAGCTGGTGGCTGGCACTTGTAGGGCGGCCACAGGGCCACCACCTGGCCCCCGTGCTGGGGAGGCCAGGGGGCCCCGAGGGGGCCTCTGTGAGGCCAGCCGGGGCAGGCCAGGGGGGGAGGTGGAGAGACGCTGCGGGTCGGGGTCAGGGCCCATGGTGGGCTGAGGCAGGGCCCTGGCAGGGCCCAGGCAGGGGGGTCCGGCCTGGGCCTGCGGCTTGGGCTTCGACATCTGTGTCAGGGCCAGAGCTGGCCCGTCGGCGCCAGCCGTCAGCTCGGCATTGGCCACTATGTAGTAGTCCTCGGGAAGCTCCTGCTTGATCTTCTTGAGGAGGACCTCACCGCCACCCTCGTCAGCAGGCTGGGCCTGGGCAGCGGTGGGCAGGCTGGCAGCCGGCCGCTTGCGGGGGCCGGCGGGGGCCCGATGGGGGTGCGGCTCAAAGTCGCTGTCCTCGTCAGTGACGGAGGACTCACAGACCATGTCGAAGAGGGTGGCCTCATCCTCGTACTCCTCCACAGGCTCACCCAGCTCTGATGGCTCGCTGCAGTAGGAGAAGTCACAGGAGTCACGGGTACGGGTACAGTCCAGCTTGGCCTTCCCTGGCCGGCCGGGGTAGCGCTCCAGGGGGCTGGCCTGTGCCTCTGAGGGCACCCCCAGCATGCTGGGGCTGTCTGAGTTGAAGCTGCGGCTGTCCTGGAAGCAGACACGCTCCTGGGAGCCAGCCCGGCAAGTGGCAGCCAGGGGCCAGTGGTAGGCATGGCCGGCGCTACAGCCCCACATGGCCGTCAGGTTGCCGTGGGCCCCCTCGGAGAGCAGGTGCTTGAGGTTGGGGATGAGGCTGCAGATGGTCCCATGGCTGTGGGCCCAGCTCACCAGCTTGGAGAGGTTTTCAGAGGAGGTATGAAGGCAGTCCTCCATGGTACAGGATCAACAGCACCTCACCACTGGAAGTTAGCTGAAGACGCAGTTCAGATCACAGGGTCCTGGAACTCACAACCACGTGTTGCCACGCTCATGCTTGCTGTTCGCCTGCAAACAGAGAGCAAAACCCTGCTCTTCAGCACTCCCAAAGCAAGACCATGTTTGCACAGTCAAGTGAAACATTTGTAAGCGCAGCTAAACCCATTCTCATCTCATGCGCTCCAAAACACATTTCTCAAAACAGCGCCTGCTTTTGAGCAGCCTCATTCCTCATTCTGCCTGCAAAAAGCTGCCTTTAAACCCAGGGGAAGGAATACCAAACTGTTGTGTTGCAATACACAACTAAAGTAAGATAAAATGGTTTTTTAAACAAGCCAGTTTAATATCAGCGGCAATGTGATTTGAAGCTTGCATCTCTGACAAAATGTAAATGCAGCACAAAGGATGGTGATTGCATCTTCATACTTGGGAAATGAAAATTAAATAACATTTATAAACACACAATTCATCTTGAACAGCAGGGCAGCAATCAAGCACCAACTCAGATACTCCCTCTGCACCTGATGAAACTTTGTAACTTTTTATATAATTTATGCAGGTTTCTCAAAAGTATCAAATACCTCCTTTTCAACTGAATTTGAGAGGCATCAAAATGAAGGCCAAAAACTTTAGTTTTCAATATAAGGAAAAAAAAAAGTTCACACTTTGCTGTGCTATACTGACAGTCACCAGTTGTCCAAAGGCTCAAGAGAAGCTTAGAAGCTTAAGAGACCTGCAAGATTTAAGTCATAACCTTCCTTAAACTCAGAGTTAACCTTTTGCTTTTTTATCATATTGTCTATTTTCCTAGATCTAAATCACGATTCTGTTCAAGAAAAACACTTGCCATTTTCATCAGAACTATTTAGAAATTTGCAGCGCAAGGCATGGACCGCTGCGGCCAAAGCCATGAATCCTACAATATTTCATGTCAAACATAAAAATACAAAACCTATCATGTTCATCTTTTTCTGCCAGGAACTGCTTGTTGCCCACATTGTACAGCTACTTTCCAGGCAAGGTCTCATCTCACACAAGACTGTAAGCCCTCAACTCAGGGCTTCCACGCTAGGACTTTCTAGGAGACCTTGCAGTTGTTTCTCAGATCCGCATTTCTTTTATCACCATAAAAAAGACAATAAAACATGATGCAGGAGATGCTTCATTCATTTAAGTGAACAGTGGGGAAAAGAAGTTAAAAAAAAAGTAAATCTAAAGATTAACCATTCTTTCAGTAAACAAAGAAGAGCAAGGAATTGTAACATAACTCGGTTAAAAATACTGAAATTTTTTACAGTCAACTTCTTGGACTGTAGCTTTCTTTTCTGGTATCAAAATTCAACAACCCAAGTAGTAAGCTTCTGATAGTATATAAGCATGGCTATAAGGTATGTCTGGAATTAATGGCATGGGGCTTGGTCACTGCTTGACAAACATGAGGGCACTGCTAGGGCTGGGGGCCAAGCAGGTGGGGCAGTCCCAACCCCAGGCATTAGGCACTGGACTGACAGACCCAGGCTGAGCTGAAATGGGGCTCCTGGGCCACGGGCAGGATGGGTGGGGGTCCCAGGGCAGGCTGGGCAGTGCTATTAAGGCCCGTGGGTGCCCTCAGGGCCCTGACAAAAAATTAAGATTGCAGTGGGAATATTCATATGTATATGCCTGTCGGCCTCTCGTATTGGCTCTAAATCATCTGTTACTATAGGAGGTTGTTCACCGGAACACTTGCTGTTAAAAATTATTTTTTAACTTTTATTTTGCTTATAATGTTCTGTATTTCACATACCTCCAGATTTAAGCTGCAGTCAATGCCCATTTTCCTGTTACCCAGGCATTTTATTACTTAACTGCTGCAATAACAATCTTTTTTTTTTTTTTTTTACCACAATCAAATGAGATATAGTTAGTCAAACGTCTGTATAATCTTAGAGCAATGATCACATTGAGAAAGATGGCACAAACCAGTTTTCACACAGATCCCACTACTAGGACACTGGACCCCTCAGTAGTCCATTTCTGAGGTGAGAAATTATCACCCCCTTCTGTAAAGATCCTCAAGGACTGTGGCTGAAATAGATCAAAGTCAAAAGTGAAGCTCTAGGGGACTTCAACAGGTCCAGGTAACTCGGACTCCAGGAGTCTGTAAGCAAGACAGCACTTCACAGATGGACCCCAACATATAGCCCTCACCCAGGGTCCTCATTATTATTAATACAGAACTGCACAGTCCCTCTTTCTTTACACTATTGTCTTACTTTTAAAAATGAAGATTGAGTTGCTGGAGAAGATCAGTAACATAAGAGCTCAAACAACTCAAAATGTCATGGTTGCTGGGCACAGGCTGGGTTAAGAATGTTTTGAGGTTACTGCTCAGCTAAATTAATAAGAGATTAAGTGTACATTTATATTCCTCTAACGATATCCATAGTTCCTATCTTGCCAGCTGTTACCTGCTAGAGGTCCCTTTTTCAAACAAGGGATCACATCTCAATACAATTTCAATTTGGTAAATATATTTTGTAAATTATTAATCAACTAAGTGGAATTTTTTTCATTAAAATAATGAAGGGATACCAGAGAAACTGCAGCACTGCCAGATGATAGCAAAGCCTGAGCATGTCTCTTTGTGTACACCTGATAACAGAGAAGTTCACCTCTGATGACCTTCTCAGACAGCAAAAAAGTAACTGCGAACTTCTGCTCATTTCTACAGGCCTGTTTGGAGGCTCTCCCTAACCTTCTCCCTCCTGTGCTTTGTGAACATGACCTGCAAGACTTGGAGCTCTCATTGTTCCCATCTCACTTATATTTTTATACAGGCAGAAAAGCCCTTTACATTTTTCCCAACTGAAACGCAGCATTCATGCCAATGCTACACCTCATTTTGTTCCCTGTCCTCTTCTACACAAGCATTTTTAGATGCAAAATGAACTGCATCATGGCTTGAAAAGACAGCTACCCAGTGGCTAACCGGCCCTGGAGAATGCTTTCCCTAAAGTCAACATAAATTACTATCTGCCTGCTCACTTGCTCTTCAAAGTCGCCTGCCAGCTAGCTGCAGATAACCATGTTTGCTCTGTGCCAAGGGAAGCGAGGAGGCTGTGTTTCAATGGTTTCGCAGCCCGCGTATCTCTGCCCGCCCACTCTCGTTCACCAGGCAGAGGGTGGCCTGTGCAAACCAAAACTGGAAACAGATTGAGCAAGTACTGCCTACGATTCCCTTCATGAGGCTTGCTGTGGGTCTTTCCTCCCCACCCAAGCACTGTGCCTCACTGGTGCAGTCAAGAATGAAGCCAGCATGGGAATTTCTAGATACTTTGCAAACTTCTAGGTATTTTTCCAACATCTTTGAAATGAAACATGACATGGAGGGAAGTCCTGGATAATGGATGACCAGGAAGAAGCACATCATTAGGAAACACAATTAAAATGATGTAAGAGTCAAGCTTGGTTTTGCAGTGGCTCGAGCCAGGGTGCATGCACAAAGAACAACTGCTACAATAACTCAAATTCCAGTTTGTATTATGGCCCACATAAAACCCCAGCAATGGTACAGATCTCACAGCATCACCTGCAATACAAAGCTACTTGCATGACCAGTGCCTCTGTACAGTATAATAAATGCAGTAGGTCCTCTCCTTGCAAGACTTTTAGGCACTGGAGAAGGCTCCCCATTTCAAACATACAGCTTTAAAACACCTAAAAGTTGTTTGTTCTGTTTTGTGATTTGTTTTAAGCCTTTTAAAGATATACTGTCAATCTGGACAGGGGTCAAAACCTGCAGGGCATCCACGTTACTGCTGACTGGTATACTCAAAGATACGGACTTACAATGCACCCCACCACAGAAGAAACACCAAAAGATTGGAGGAGTAACACCACACTTACATACAGCAAGTAGGACAATCTGGAAAGTGAACAGCGGAAAGGGGGGAGAGCTATAGTCAGGGCTATAGTCCGAAGCTACATCAGTGCAAACCCACTGGAAAGCATGGAGCTGCTCACTTGCTGCATGACCAGGGATGTATCTTGGGAGGACAGAAAGCCCAGTTTGGGTGAAGAACCATTTTCCCCACAGGCAAGTAAGACCAGGTCAACTTGCCACTGTCTAGATGGTTTGTGCAGGGCTGAAAGTCCAAAGACATCAGTTATTCAGAAATAATGCATCTTTGGTTCACCAACTGCAGCAGAAGTTGTCAATGGCACTTTGGCAGGGAGGGACTCAGCCTGTAGAAAGTACAGCAAATCCATCATAATCTACCCGGTTTCCTGAAGAGGGATCTTGCCTGCTCAGTCAGACAGCATGTTCCTGGCTGCCAGTCTGCTCTTGTTTGCTAAATCAAATTTAAGATTATGTAAGTCCTTCATTCAGACTGGCAAGATTTGATAAGATGACTCATGCTTAATAACCTGCTAATACGTATACTCTGAAATCACACAGTAGCTGGCAAAAACAAGCTACTGGTATTTTAGCTGCATTACAGATGGTAAAGCTCTAACCTTCCACAGCACTTTTCTGCAGTTCAGAACTTAGCAATATCTAATTCAGAGTGAAGCTTGTCTAGGCGCTGGAAATTCACTGCAGCTATCTGGACCCTAAACTAAGAATCTGATTTTATGGCTTGTTTAACTTTTACGACCTCATTTACAACATGTCGCTGTAGTGACTAATGTGTATAGAATACGTGCTATGCCAGAAAGCCTTATTGTTGCAAAACCATTCTTTGAGATACATTAATGCATTAACTGGAACATCATTTGATTTGGGAAAGGGAATATTTTTCTGTATCCAGAACCAGGGCTTTGCTGTAGGAGATCTACTTGGTGACCAAAGGGTAATGCAAAACAGCAACCTCTGAAGAGCATCCCTCTTCCATGTTCTAGGATGGGACTTGGCTTAGCTAGTTTCGTGCAGACAAAATTCTTCCTGATTTTGCACACAGCAGTAGGAACAGGCCCTTTGTTATGACCAGAGAAGAAGCACTGACACCAGGCAAGTCCCAGGAGCAACAGCAGTTGGTAGCTGCGGCCACCATGAACCCTTCTCTTTATCCCATGCAGAGAATGAACAAACACCGGCGGGGAGCAAAGACATGGCTACCTCAATTACCTCTCCTTCTTTGCCTCCTTGTGCATAAGAGTGTTGCAATGGAGTTTTTGTTAGGACCTTGTGGAAGGTTCTTCAGGACAAATGGGGAAGTCTGTGATGTGATCCCCCCGGAAAGGAGGCAGCAGAAGTGAGGATGCAGTGAAGGAGCTGAATGCAAAAAAATGGGATGAAGCAGAGGTGTGCAGTGGGAAGTGGGTGTCGTCCAGCAGCACCTGCACACCAGAACGTGTGTTTGGTGGACCTGCAGCTCAGGGTAGGTGACAGGTGCATTTTGTTGTAAAGAAGGCAAGAAACCTTGTTGGGATCCTGTCCTCTCACTGACTCACAGGCAGTTAGCGATTGATTTCCTTCCCAGGGTAATGTTAGACAAGTCAACACAGCATAACTTGCATCACACAAATGTGTGTTTGAAATTCTATTACCACTACTGATCATTAGCATTTCAGGAACTTCCACACCGATCAAATCAAGGGAACAGTATAGCCATGGCTACATTAACCAGCTCTTGGCAGATGATCCCAAGGCTGATACTACTGTAAGTTTTCTAAAAGCCCAAGATTCTCAAGTAAGATTACAATGCAAAAATTACTTCTGCTAATAGTAAAAAGTAATCTTTCTAATCTCACAGCTGTATAAAAACTGAAATCTGAATCCCAAAACATTAAAAGACAGGTCTAAAAAACCCTGCATTTACTCATTTTACATAGCATGAATTTCAAACCAATCTTACAGCAGCTGAAATGTGACTTCTAAGTGCTTTTACGGAGAAGCAAAGTTTCATCAGTTTTTACACTCAGAGGTCCCAAACCTTTGTGTGTTGGGCTCTGCTTTCTCATACTAGCAAAAGATCAGAATGTTTTACATCCTCTTTTTTTTCAGCCTCTCTGCCCTGGCCAAAGTTACTGGGCTGTTACTCCATCACCATCTGAAGAGGAAGCATTGCTTCATTTTGAGGGATCTTTGTTTTCATACTTAGAAGTAAGGAAGCACAATTACTAGCTAACAGATTGAGAGCACTGTGAATTAAAGGTTTGGCCACCATGGTGTAAGTATCTATCTCATCCAAGATTTTAGCCAATGGACAATATTAGGGCTTTCATTATTAGCAGTTCTTAAGCCAAATGCTTAACATTGCTAAAGGACTGAAGTCAACAACAGCAGAAATCCAAGTGTCCATTTGTCAGAGAAGGCAGAGCAGTACTGCAATGCACAAAAGGTCCTGCTGCAGTCCCATAGGCTCCACGAGCTGTCAATCCAGGATCACAGGCAGTATTTCTCCTTCACAAAGTAAGAGGCTGAAGCAGACTCAGCAGGAGCTGCTGCCTCCCCCAGATAATGCTCTCCAAATGCCAGAGGCCCCAGCCATGCAACAGAGTACCCAAAATCATGCTACTGCTAATTACCTTCCCTGCTATCTCCTACGGGGGGGACTGCTACTAACAGTGGAGTTAAAGCTCAGCCTCTTTGCCTCAGTGTTTTGATTTCTTCACTGATACTGCTAATGATGTCATCAACTTGTCAAAAAGACTGAGATGGATAACCACTCATTCAAAACAGGCCAGCAAACTGGAAAGGCTGGGAACAGGTCAGTGTGTTTTCTCTAATTTTAGACTTCAGAAGTACAAAACTTCTATGTCAACTCAAATATTACTGAATTTATTTTCTGCTTGAAAGAAAGACTGTGAGACAAGAAGAAGCAGAGACAGAGAGAAAGAAAGCATGTAGAAAAAAATGACATCTTATAGGCAAAGTATGAATCAATTAGGTCTTCCACTTCACCATGGGGGAAAGGGGCAGACCTCCATCTCTGATACAAACTGCACATGGCTCACTTCAGTTAGGAAAATGTGTTTTTAATTGAATGTCTCTCCAGGGAACAAAAGGGTATAAATTACAGAGGAAACGCTCACAAATTCTGGCAAGTTCTGCAAGCCTGTGAGATAGTTTGGCAATGTCATGTATCCTTAAACTAGAGAAAAATTCCTCCAGCTATGCTCATTTGTCACTGTTTCCTTATCACTTTCGTACAGTCTCCAGCTGGTGTCTTCAAGGGACAACCAACCTCTCACCTTAACATCACTATTTCCAAACTATGTGAGCTTATACTATTTGTTCATGGTTTTAGTTCTGTAAGAACTGATTTAGAAATAAATGGGGATGTACAGTAGGAACAAAACAAAATCTTCATGCTTATTTTCCACCTCCACAACTCTAGGCTCATCCCAAATTTTGTATCGATTCAATCATTTATGTGTAGCAAGTATGTTCGCTTTTGTGTGTCTCAGAGCCTCTGTGCTTGTATCTTGGGCTTTCTGAAGTCAGTAGGAGCTCTGCTATTGAATAAGCAGGCCAGGGTTTCACCCACAATGAACCACAATTATCATTCCTATCACCAAGGAGCAGTACTAAGGATGCTTTCCTGAGATGGGGGTGCAGGGGGAAGTAGGAAGAAAAATAACCACACATCTTTCTAGGCAAGTAGTGCTGTTCTCTATTCAGAAAAATCTCATGGTTGTCTGTCACACTTGCTCCACAAGACTGCAGCTCCTCCTCTAGTGATGGTTAGTCTTGAGGGAAGACGCTCTCCCTGCCAATGTGGCATGCCTTCAACTACAGCTGTCATCACAGCAAACCAGAGGAAAGCAGCAAAACCTGTCTGGTGGTACAACTCCTTCAGCTGGCTGAGAAAGAAAAGGATTTGGCTGGGACAGCGTTTGGGGGTTTCCTTGCCTTTTCACACGGAAGACTACCACAGGATTATGAGCCTCCCAAGAGCCTGCCTCATTCACAAAATGAAATGATCCACCCATTGACAGCAGAACGGACTGAGGAACAGTTTGGGAGCTCGATCCTTAATCCAAATGTAACACTACAAGCACTACTGCTTCTATTTTTGTATTTTTTCCTCAGTGCCCACTAACAGGAGCTACATGAGCCTTGCTCTTGCACAGCATGGCTGAAGGGTCATAGAGGGACCAAAAGAGCACCAAGCGGAGAAGCAGGTGAAAGGGAGCAGAGCAGATGGTGCAGCAAATCTGAGTGATCTGAGCAGGATCTCGTCACCTAAGAAACTCTTCTCATACAAACACCAATGTCTCAGTTTAAGCTTCCTGAGACAGACCTGTTCCTCACTCCATTCCTCCCAGCTCACTGTGACTCTCTTGATAACTGCTTACACATGTTAAGTCCTTATCATGAATCCTCTACTAAGCCACCCCCTGTGCCAGTGCTTCCTACTGCTGAGCTTCAGTCCTCAGGAGTATAGGCCTGATTTGGTTGTCTTCGTTTGAAGTAAGTAGGATCATCAGAGAATGGTACAGAAATGCATGACACTGCTTCTTCTTGCTGAGGAAGGATCTTCCTCCCAAGGAACATGTCAGAAAGGAAAGTGAGCTTTCCACAGTTCATGAATGTATCTGCAAAGTTGCTGAGCACCTCCAGCTCCAGAGAAGTCAAAGCACTTGGCAGTGCTACACTTCACTTTTTTTACCTCACATGATCCTTGCATATCCCATAAACAACATGTTCTGCCATGCTCTTTCTAGCAGCTCTGTAGCACTAAGGTAATCCTGTAAAATATTAACTCTCCACACTGCTTACAACTGAGCAGTGTACAGCTGAACACAGAAAAGACTGTAGGATTTTGAAAGCACTGAATAGTGTAAACATAGTTACAGAGCTTGAATAGCAAACATGGAAGAAGGAGAAATCCTGCTTATTCAATTCAGTATTTAGCAACTGCAGCCCTGAAACTTTCTCTCAAAGCCTCAATGAAATATAACTAATTCTGTTAACACTGACACTTCTCACTGTGGTCTGCAGTGAAGACCTGAGGGGTGAGATGGACTCTGCCCTAGCTTGAAAGCTGTGTTTCTTCAGGCTGACAAGCGAAAGCAAATTTTAGCACTAGCAGTTCTGCAGACTTACAGACTGCTAGATGAACTATTTGATGACCACTGTCTGCCCCCAGGTTAGTGGCACAGGCTGAGGGGAACTGCAGGGACCTAACATGGAAATAATTTCCCCCTCTATTCACAGTCCATGAGCTGCATTCAGATTCAGTGTTTCACGTCACCAACATACAATGCTGGGCAGCATTTGCAGCTGCTTGCATCACCAGTGAAATCTAGCTTGCCTATCTCATCTCTGTGCAGTCAGTCTCTCTGCCTCAGCAGTCCAGTTCAAGTTGCATCTCCATGTCAGAATTCAATAAATAAGCCCCCTTGCAAAATGGTTTGGGGCTTGTTGGGGGTTTTTTGTGCATATATATGTGTCACTGAATGAACACAACCATGTGCTCAGTGCACGTATGTGGATTTATTTCTGGCTATACCCTAAATTACAAGCCTGGAGAGGGAAAATGAGTAGAAACAAACTTTCAAGTCTTCATGATGTCACCAATCAGTTTTCAGAAGGTTGTTCCCATGTAGCAGTTTTCGATGTACTTTTAAATATGGCAGAGTTTTGATGGAGAGAAAACACAATCAGTTTTAAATGTCCTTGAACTGAATCCACAAGCCAAGTCCTGCATTACTGAACTGCTAAAGCATCAGACTCCTCCTGCAGCTAGGATGAACCTAGCCCTGCCTCACCTCTCTTTGAGCTACTATCAAATTTATATTTACATTTCAGAATGCTGCCTGCTGCAGTGGCCAAAAATGACCAAACATATACAAGATCCAACACACATATAAGTTAGGAATGCTTCTATATAGAATAGAAGTTTCAAAATAAAAATACATCAGCTGGACCAGCTCAAATCCTGCTTTTAAAAACATAAATACTCCATCATCCTACACGAAACAATGATTTACTCAACTGTTCACTCCAGCATTCGTTCCTACAATGGTGGAAAGTTCTCCAGAGCAAAAGCATGGAGAGAACAAACATTTTCAGTTGCACACATGGCTTTCTCCACCAGCAACAGTGGAGAAGATGTAGCAAGAATGAATATCAGGGCAGAATCCATCCTGGATATAAGCCCATGGAAAGCTGTGCAACTACCACTTGTTTCAATACGGCTCCACCTTCCTTTGAGGCTGCAATGGGTCTGACACTGAACTTCTCCACATCTTCAAACCCAATCTGCCCTTCTCATAAAGTGTCTTTCTGCAGCAAAGTCAAAATGAAGGTTTCCAGCTCTGACATTTTTACTGCTGCACTGTTGCTCATTCCTTGAATACAGGTAGGACCACTGCTGCACAGAAAGAAACAGCTGTTGTGATGCAGCCAAACTGTCCACCATCAAATTTGCTTAAGAGAGCTTGATCTAATACCCACCAAGGTGAAGACTCCATTGAGCTCAGTGGTCACTGAAGCAGGCCCAAACGTCTATTTTATGAGTTTGGACTTGCCCAAGGAATAATGTCACTGCAGCCACTTCCCTGGATGGGTGAATTTTGATCTCTCTTCTTTGGGGAGCCAGAACTGATTCAAATAAGCCTCTACACTCATATAATTCTTGTATCATTAACTTTGACAGATGGCATTTTTTAGCTGAGTCACCAGTCTTTTGATCCCTGTAGCAAGCCAGATTCTTTTGCTTTGAGTTCACATTTTGTCTACGAAAATTTAATATAAAAAATGAAAATAAAACAAAAAACAGCAGGACAAGTGATTTACCATCCTCTGGCTCCACCATTTGCTGAGGAATTCAGCATGAGTGCGTAACCCCACATACATCAGTGCCTGCTCATGGGTTTTTCTCTAAAGCTCTTTCCAGAGCTTTGCAAGCCACGTGTAAATATACAGGCTGTGCTCAAACACAGCTGTAAAGGTGTGTTACAGCTCTGGAAAACAGCCTTTTTGGAGCTGTTTGGTTTCAAGTCCAGGCTTAGATTTTACCCAGGAATTTCCAGCTGTTCATGAGAGCCCAAAGCCACCCCTGTAGCCCTCAGAGTGGGACTGAAGCATCGTACGGGGGGTCAAGCCTCCAGGAAACAAGAGTAAGACCTCTTGCTCCATTTGTCTCAATCCAGCCTCTCTTTAAGTGCTAGAAACTCTTACCTCTACTTTTAATGACTGCAAGCTATGCTTCATACAGGAGCTGGCATCCTCACTCAGAGCAAGCTATGGGGGGGGGCGGTAACAACAGCAACACTGCTTTCCAGAACTGGGTCTTGCAATAACCAAGCAGGGACTCTCAGGTAGCTCTAATACTCGATGTGTAGCCTCTGGGATAAAAGGTGCTCTAGGGAGGAGGCAGAAATGACAGTGACAGGGAACTCCGCATTCAGCCAACACCTTAATAATTAAACAGCTCTTCTGAAACAGTGCCAGGCTAAAGACCCAGTATTCACAGTGCCTCCAAGAGCCTGGTCAGCATGACTGTTGACAGCAACATCAGGATAAATATGATGGTGACATCAATGTACACTATACCATGCAACCAACAGGACAGCTCAGAGGAGTACTTGAGAAGATGCCTCTGCATGAGGATTAGTAAAACGTGGCAGGGAGTTTCAACTGTAGCCTCAAGTCAATCTTGGCCATCTCTCATATTTTACTAGCGAAGGACATTTTTAAAGAAAGAACACATTATCTGGTAAATCATTTCTGAAAAGTGCATCAACAATAAGATTTTAAAGTGCTACCAGGAAGCTTATGCATCATGGCTTGGTTATTTTTTGTTTATTAAAATTTGTTCCAAAATTGCATCTTTCTTCACACCATTTCTCAGGATGATCTGAATATAAAACTGCACTATTATCAAAGGTGCTAGGATTTGCCTCACCTTGCAGTTCACAATCATTCTTTAATGGAGAAATTGCACAACATATTTGGAAAATCTTTAAAATATATTACTTCCTGAATTTACAATGAAGTGTGTGTACCCTCTCTAATTTTGGAATTACAATTAGAAGAATGACGCACACACAGCCTGAAGGCAAGATGTTTTCCCTGGTCTTTCATTTTCCCAGAAATGGTATTAAGAGAAAGTCTACATGTAATTTACTAAAAAGAAAACAGGAATATTAACATTGACTTGCACACAAATTATGAAGACCAAACTCTCCCATCTTCTTTGTGGAAAACCAATGCCTTCAGTTCCAGCCCAGACAACGTAACTATACCGTGCTATTCCTCAAAAGCAAATGCAAGCAGCTTCTGTTGATGACTGTACTGTGTCAGATTCAGTTTGTGGTTTTTATTTGTAGGATTTCTCTCATTTCAGGGCTTTTCTAAGCTAAGGGAAATTGGAATAGTGCAACTATGATAATATTGAAAACATTAATTATTTGGCTAAACAGTGCCAGTGAAACCACACTATTAACCATCTGCACAAAACAAGAGGGGTTGTTTTCTGTAGAAAATTAGAACAATCACAGCAACTCAGCATTTCTGCGTGAGGATGAAATTCCACTTTCTATATTAGAATGTAAGGGTTTAGGTTTTCCCTTTTCTTTTTTAAACACAGAGATGGTTTTGCATGTTAAATGATTTTCCAAGGACTTAATTCTCAGCAAGAAAAACATTTTGAAACTGTCTTTACAGTGCACTTTTTGAAGTATCAATAATTATCCTTATCATTAAACTATTGGTATCAGACTGAGGTCCTGCCCTGCAGTTGCTTTTTAAAATCTACCAAAAAAACTCCAAAAACTTGGAGAAAAGAGTTGCAAGAAAGAACAGACTTGAAAAAAATACAAGAAACATAAAGACAGCAGATTATTCCATGAACAGGCTTGTATCCAAGTGTGTGTAACAGATCACATGCAGCTGAGTCCCTAATAAAGTTCCTATACAAGACTTTGACGTGATACAGAAAAAACAGTAATATGAAAGCTGCCCTTGAGATCAGCCAGTAAAAGCAAGGATTTTCACTCAAATGTAAGCCAGTCAGAAATCCTGTAGTCAACAGCCAGCGGATAAAAAGATTAGAAATGCTGCACCCAACTATGCGCCAATTTTTCTGTTATCCCTGGAAACATTTCTAGCTGTGTGCCTCTAACATAATATAATTGATCAACTCAGATTATCCTAAAATTTAAACCAAGGTTTCAAACAGATGACATTTTAAGATTACTGAGATGGGTTCCCTGAAAGAGCCTAAAGAGATCAAAGTCTCATGATGCTGTACCTGCATACAGGTGAGGAGTTGGTGGCAACTCCACAGAGCAAGCAGCCTGACCCACTGTTGCTCTTGATGGAGAAAGCGGGGAGGGAGCCACAGTGTGACATAGAGATCTCAGGGACAGAGATCTACCTAAGCCTACCTAGGCTGTGCTGCACTGGGTGAGATTTTCAGAGCCTCTGTAGGCATGTAAACATCTGTAAAATCTGACCCTGAGTGTCTAAAAACCTGTCAAAGCTTTAGCCAGGCAAGTTCCAAAGCTTTGGCCAAAACAGCTAAATTTGTGTTCTCAAGCAAGCACAGTTGTTACTAACATCAGTGCAAGATTTGGCATGCACAACATGGAGATTTAGGGATGGTGCATGATTAAGAAACAAGAGAGAAAACCCAGAACATTCATGTTTTGCATATAGAGGTACTGGTGGCTGGCACACAAAGACGACTTTGGAAGAAGAGCTCTATCTGTCATGGATGACTCTCAAGAGTCTCAAGAACCCTCACTTACTTGCTCTGGAAGATTCAAAACCAGAAATGTAGCCTTTGGACAACTGGAGTTCAGAACAACATGCTACTTACGCTGCCGAATGTTTGGCAGAGCAAATGAAAGTAAGATGATACATCATGCAGCCAGGAAAATGGAAGGCGGTAAGAAAATCCATTAAAATATTGATGCATATATTGTTACATGGTTGCATTAAAGTCTGTTCTTGCTATGCTTCATTAGTACTGGATCTATTGTGCCAAATAGATGCGGAAATTCCTTCCAAAATTATCCATTTCCATTCATACTGGTTCATGTCATTATTAGAGTGAGAAATGGGCCTAGACAAAATGCATGCTAGTTAAAACTAGCTGAATAAAAGTAATTACAAGCAGGATAACAATTTATTTTAAGGTACATGCCTCAAAAGCACACCACTAACCTCCTTCAAGAAATGCATCCAGATAAACTTCTTAGTCTCTCCAAAGATAACAGAAAAAAAACACTTAAAAAATATAAATCTTTCCATCTGTGGTACTCCAGACTTTCTCTTCTCTTGCCAATTAAAAGACAGACAATAAACCAAAATATTTCTTAAAACACAGTAGGTTTCAAAGATACCAGAAGATATTTTACTATATCAACTTGACAGTGCTTCCAACAAATTCCTTCTTGTGGTTGCATTTATTCCAGCCCTTGAATAGAGTTAGTAGAAAATACACAACCATTTCTCATTCAAAAAAAATGAAAAAAAGAAACCTTTATCCCATAAATACAAGCTGAAGTGCCATACCCTATAGTCATTCCAGGGACATTGATAGCAATATTTAATTTCTTCTAACTCTCTCCAGATACGAATAACCTATTAGCAATTAATGACAAGCACTGGAAAACATGCCAGGAATAACTGAAGATCACAGTCTAGGTAAAACAGAGCTTTCTAACATACGTAATTACTAATCTAATTTTTGTAAACATTTTCTGCAAGGACATGCACACATTAGATACCTATTTATCCAACTGTGTCATGGAGTGTATTTGCATTTGAAGCTAGTGAGGACTCTTACACATAACTGTTTATGCAGATTCAGCAGACACCTGGACATGTCTTACATGGAGAAATAAAGCAGAACCTAGAAGGGCTATTTTGGAATTATACTGCAGAATGACACAGACTTTTTTAGAAATTAGAAACCAAACAAAAAGGAGGAAGGGTGAAAAATAACATGCTGACATTAATACAGGGGCTTAATGTATTGAACTGCCCTGACCAGCTTTCTTGAATTTCTGCTCGTGTTTTTTCCAAAAGGACTTCTTTGGCGATGTGCTTGGACAGCTTCATCTCCTCTTCTCTCAGAAAGAACAGCTCCGGTCAGAGCTGATGATTATTTACTATTTTGGTGAGTCCAAAACAAACAAACAAAAATCTGTATTGTGTATTCTTGTATTAATGCCTCACACCATTCTTTAGGTGTCTGCAAACATGGCTGGCTTCTTCCAATTGCAAACCGTTACCAGTGAGAGAGAGTTGGTGGAGGAAGCAGTGAAAATTACTATCACCAAACTTAGCAGTGATGTTGTTGGTACCCTCCTCTGGCTTTGCCAAAGCAAGATGTCCTTTCACCCTGCTGCAAACTGCAATATCCATATTCAGTGCTGGAGCAACCTGAAAAATAAGCCAGAGGGACAATTCCCACCCGCCTTACACCAGATCTAAGCCTTGAGCTGATTTTCACCCCTGCTTTGCACTGACAGCATTTCACCTTTACCTGCATGCATCTCAAGAGCCACTGTGCCATGTGCAAGGCAGGAGAAAACAAGATCCACCCGATTTGAAGGGTAGTCCCTGTCTTCCACCCCCACACACTTCCACCTGCCTAATTGCAAGTAAAAAGGTGCATGCTGGCACCAAAGAGAAGGATGGGAGTGCAGATTGAGTAGTATCACTGAAATCACTGAAAAAGTGACAATGCCCCTGCTATGTTCAGCTCCCCAACCCTACTGATGCTGCCAGTTCAGTCTAAGGTCTCAATAGCATTTGTCTACTGAGATTACACTGAAGGGTCAGAGTGAGCTGGCACCTCCAGCTGGAGTCCCATTACATGTACAAAGCCAACAATGCTGTAAAACCAGCCCTTAGCAAAGCAGCCCCTGCGTGTGTACTTTGCTGGTGTGCCAAATGGAAGGGCACATTTCACTGACTGCGCTGCGGAGGCACAACATGCCCCTGTCCTGGCTAGACAAAAGGTTGGAAGCAATTTCTGACCACATTCCTGTAGCTATAGAAAAGGAAATGCTGCCACACCCAACAGATGAATACACATAGTCTTACAGGACAGACATACATTTTCCTTTATGTCATCTACAATATTGACAAGCTGATCTCGTCTGCAATCACCTTTTGAAATTTAACCATTTCACTGGAGTGGAAATGCAGGTGCTGAAATGCTGCTTCAGATGGAGCACGAAACAAGCACTTCTGTAACCATGCCTGTTTGTTATCAGATTACAACAGCCAACCTCCATGAAAACAATGGCACTGAAACAAAGCCCTCGAAGGCTTTACAAAACACAGAGGACTCTTCAGGAGTTTGGGCATCCCAAATTATATTTGCAAAGGGCAAGCTCCGTATTACCAGCTTCATAAAGCCCAGCAGCAGCAGGAGATAAAACTGAACAGCTCTGTTCTCCCTTTAAACACCTTTTGTGTCACTGCTCTTAGATCAGTTAAAAACATAAAGTATGGTCTTCAGTCTGGCCCTCAGAGGAGCAGCCACCTTTGTTAAAATCAGATTTCATTTCAAGCTGCACCAACATCACACTACAGTGCAGTCTAACCCTACGGTTGCTAAAGCAAGCAAAACACTGAGGGATGTCAGGGGAAATTTAACACACTTACTGTCTGCCAGATTGGAACAAATGGACCCAGAAATACTTCTAAAACATACGAACAAAAATAAAGCCTCACAGAGCATTTTAGAAGGCTTGTGTTTAGAATAGCTGTGCAGCATGAGAATAAATCTGCCAAAGAAAAAAAGGCAAGAAATTAAAATCTCTTGGCTGTACACTTTTGAAAGATGACAGATAGGGGAAGGGCAGTCAAAAGATTTCTCTCTCTGCAGCACAGCTGTGCAAGTTAAACATTTCATAGCTAAGAGCACTGCATTTGGTAACTAGCCATTAAAAAAAAGTTATTTAAAGGTAAAGCTTCTGGTTGTTCATATTTGGAGTCCAATCCAATAGATAGGGCAAGAAGGGCGGGGCAAGGGGAAGGAGAGCAGGATCCGGGACAAATACATCATTTGGCAGGCAGCATTGTGCCAGCAACTAGAAGGGATACTTGAGCCAACCCTGAGAAGATACAACACATGCAGTAGAAACCCTCTCTCCCATTGCCCTCCAATGTGTGGAGACCGTTCAGGCCAGTGGCAAGGGGTGAGAGAGGGAGGCAGCACCAGAGACTGCCTCGCCGCTAAGCAGGCAGTGCTCGGTGAGACTGACCTGCTCACCTGGGCAGCTGCAAACGTGGGGTGCTCACCACTGGAACACAGTGCAGATCTGAACCACAGCGACAGCTGCGCAGCATGTGATGTTGGGCTCAGCTACAGTGGAATCCTTCAGGGCTCCCTGTTTTGGTGTCGTTCTGTATTTATTAGTTTCACACTTTAAAAGCAACCAGCTCACTTCTGCTACCTATGGAGTATTTTTGATGCCAGTAATGTACAATGTCTATGACACCAGCAGTTAACATTAGGAAAAGACTGACTTTAGAAATGGATGTCAGCAAAAAGCCCCCCAAAAACAAAACACAGATATATTTTAAACAAATGTCCATGAAGAACACAAGTGGCAATGTTATCATTGGACTAAACTGTTCAGTGAAACAGGGCAAGACTGTCACCTGCCTCTGCTTTAACAAGTGCTTTCACAGAATGTTAAAGACCGACTTTAAGAATTACTATTAAGAAATTCACTCTTTACCCAACTAACTCAAATACTCACTGCTAGTTTCAGCAAGGCTCACATATGCCTGTATGCTTCCTCATAGCATCTGACTGCCCCAACAATGCTCATAGATCTACCATGAGGCATAAAGCCACAGAGAAATATGTGAGACATCTAGGCCCATCCAGAGGGACTGGTGGAAGCTAAGGTGAAGTCGTCTTGCCTGGCTCAACTTCATCAGCTCCATGGTCCCTGCACCTTCATGGCACAGCCAAGTGGGACTCCCAGTTGCCAGTCATTTGCCAGATCCTGAGTGATGCACAATAAGGGCAGTCACTAGATTTTCCTTGCACCTCCCCCATTCATGCCACACTAAATTCCTTTGTCACTGAGGTTAACATAAGCAAGATGTATCTCACTAGTGCGATAGTCTGCACAGTCTTGAAATGGGGCAGGGGGTGGATTTTGGTCAGGGTGCAAGAGCTGGTGCAGCATGTGTTCTCTGTGCCATGCAGCAGAGATGGAGCAGTTGGGAGCACTCTTGGCGAGCAGTGCGTGCACAGACGCCTGTAAAATTAAATTCACAATGCTTGTAAATCTTCTCAAACCACCCTTACCACAGAAAATCAAGGATTGCCCTTTATGGCAGTTTCTAGACAACCTTCTCTGGTAACTGTCAAGAAGAAGCTGGCAACCAGACAGGCCATGGGTTACAGCAGCAAAAGTTCCTGAAAAACTGCTCTCCCCAGCAGACTGGCACTTCCCACTCCCAGCCCAGACTCCGGCATGCACTGCAGAGGCCTTTACGAACACAAAACAAACCAGAATAAAATAGGATTTTGTCAGAACAAACACTGTGTTTTGCCCCAGGGTATGCACAGTCATTCTGTCTGTCTGCCCAGGTTACTCTGTGCTCCCCTAGCCTAACAAGCAAATGCATCCCATAAGGAAGAGCAACAAAACTTTCCCTTTCTGTCAGCAAAATGCAGGCATATTGCTTTGCACAGGCAAGGCTGGTGGCTTGTACGCTGCAGGTGCAGTGGAGCGCACGAGGTCCACATGCACCACCCACAGCAAGCTGCATTTCCTGATGAGCATCAGGCAGCACCAGAAAGCTCTTCCATCCCCATTTTTTGTCTTTTTGCTGGCTAGCTGTAGTCCCTTTCTCCTCAAGGCATCACTGGCTAAGATGTGCAAAAAGACACTGTTGAATATTGTTCCATCCTCTTACCAGAAAAGCCTATTGCTTTGACCCTGTCTGTGGGGAAAGGT
This sequence comes from Pandion haliaetus, assembly GCA_013401275.1. Taxonomy (NCBI): domain Eukaryota; kingdom Metazoa; phylum Chordata; class Aves; order Accipitriformes; family Pandionidae; genus Pandion; species Pandion haliaetus. The sequence goes on along the minus strand of VYZV01039001.1, from coordinate 25,993 downwards.
ATTTTGTGTCTCGCTTGTACCACACTCCCAGCCCTTGCTGATGTGAGAGCCAAGAAAGCAAAAGGAGCAGGTTACTGCTAAACTTCCAGGACAGCTCATGGTGCAGGTTGGTTTGCAACTGTTCATTCATGTCCCCCCTCCTTTATCCCTTGTTATCGCATGTGCCTCCTCCACGACTCAGCTCAAGAGCATGAACCCAGCGGAGCTCAGCCTGCTTCTGGCCTTGGGCATCACCTGGAAGCCAACGGTGGTGGCTCAGGCGCTCGTTAAGATAACAAACCATTCCTGAACCTTCTTTCTTGAGCGCTTTTCCCCTCCACCTGGAGAAGTGTAGATTTCATCAGGGCTACAGCACATGACACTCCTCAGCAGAGCTGTGCATTTACCAAAACACATTGCTCATTATAGTTGCCCACCTCTGCAGCTCAGCAAGCCTCTTGCACACACCCCTCAAAAGAAGTAATTTTCCCATGACTTTGGAGAAGGACCTAACTGCTCTTCGTGGTGCAGGTGAGAGGGTAGAGGTTATGCTCCCCATTTTGTGCCCCTCTGACCTGTTAGACCACCTGACCTGCAGTCCCCAATCCTCAGGGATAGGATCATTGGTTTTGTGCTCTGGAAACAGCCCTTGATTTTGGAGCATTGGAGTGGCAGTGGCAAACAGGCTGGTTTGCTTTAATTATAAACCTAACAATACTGTGCTAGCTGAATATGCAGCCATAGGATTAGGAAAAAACCCTAAGGAACGGAGGTCTTGTTCTTGCACCCAGCCTGGGGGAAGGTGGTCTGTTCAAACAGAAACCTTTCCAAACTCCGGGGCATGCAGCAGGATTGCACAGCTCCAGCCCAACATTACAACATCCTTCGTTCATCCTCTGGAAGTCATCCCTTCACAGGCAGGAAGGAAAATCACTGTAGCTCTCACCACCCTCCAGAAGAGCAAGGCAACCCTGGCTCATCGCCCCAGAGATGTTTCTCACCCCAGAGCACAGTCAGGAGCTCAGTGGTCTCTGACTGCACATGATGCCCTTTAGCAACAAAATACCCTTTAGCCCAGGTCTCTCTCACTGAGTTTCTCCTTCTGTAAAATGGAAGCTAAGTTTCTCTAGTGCAAAGGGTAGTGTGCTGTGGACAGCCCATGTGGCCCTCCCTGGGGCCTCCAGGGGCAGCTGGATTGAGAGTGGACATGACCAAGGCAGACCATTGCTGACCACACCATTTCAGAGGGAACTGTAGTCTCGTACCTAGAGAATCTGACTAAATCTTGGTTTTCCCTTGACAGATTTATGCCAAAATACGGTAAGCTCTTTCTGGAAGCACCAATCCCAAGTTATGTGGCTTTTGAGGCAAACTCAGGGTGAGAGTCCCCCCTCATCTCCCACCTGAACAGCATCAAGGTATATAACCACCAGGTTATCTGGTGCACCTGGTAGTTTCTTTTATCAGTTTGTTTCAGACTTGAACGGCTGGAAACCTCCCTGCATTTTGTGGTGTTGTCTTCCTTCTCTCATTCTCTGTCTAAGGATATTACTGACATCTCTCTCTTCAGAGCAGTCAAGCAAAGTATTTTTTCAAAACTTGAGACTTCCCCTTCACAGTATATTCTGATACTGAACTATTCCCAAACTGTCTTCTTGCAGTTTCCTAACCTCAGAGCACAGGAATATGGGTTTCTTACAACAGTTGATCATAACTGCTGCTTTTCACTGTCTTGAGATAAAATACTAGGACCATGGCACACTAGCAGGCAACTACTAATGCAAACCTTGATTTTTAATGACAGAACTACAGCCTTAGCAAAGGAAACAAATTACCCAGAAAAGCACTAACAAAGTAGTTCATAAAATAAAAGCTTTTCTGAGGCAACTCTTGTACAGAAAGTCCAGACAGTACCACCCTACCCCTTCCACATGCAGACATGGTATCTGACACCAGGCAGGTGGTGGTAGTATCAGGTGTCTGCTGTACACTTCTATCAGATACAATAAATAATACACAACTAATGCAAAATATCAGTTTCATTCTGTTTCTACTTACTTGAGACTGCACTGCATGCATTACCTTATCTCTAGCTGAATGCAACACATCTGCCCAAACCCATCACTGAAGACTGAATTAAATTTCCTTGGCAGTAATATTATTATATATGCAGCATGTTTATCTAGTGCTGTCTTTTCTATTTTCTATCTTAAGTGTCTTGAAAATGTAAAAGCAATTCAATTTGCTGCCTACTCAAATACCTTCTACCAAACAATCTAATGGGTCAAACCATGTGAAAAATTGTAATGCTGTCTTCTTTTGTCAGTCCCCTGAAACCAGCAAAAAAACCCCCACACACAACAAAATCAAGACATTGTTTCTCAAATAGCATATCAGCAGAAATTTTACTTCTACATCCTTCTGATTTTCTTACAGTATAGTTATAAATACAGCAGAAGTGATACACTTCTATTATTTTTGAGAAAGTATCTTGCACAGGCAGAGCATGATTAAAAGTAATGCAGCACTTAAATGCTACCAGGTAGGATCGCACTTGTACAACAGTCACGAGGAAAAACTGCTAGACCCCTGATGGCTGTGTCTTTCAAAGGAGTCATTAAATAGAGGAGAAAGGTGAATCAAGCAGATGAAAATAACCTATACGACTTAATTTACTTGACCTTCAATAAAGCTTCAGCAAGATACCTCATGCCTTAGAGAGCAGGTATTAATTCACACAAAAGCGGTATGCAATGGAACAGCAGAGCTTCCCACTGCATGAGAAGGACCTTGCTGGCAGAGGGCTCTGGTGTTAAGTGATGAGGGCCTGGGTCCAACTCTCTCAGTCGCTGGCTGGCTGGGAGGAGGCTTTTACAGCAGGCAGCGCTGCAGATCTCTGCTTAACCCAGCCCCAGAAGCACATTTCCTCGGACATCAGCCCTGGACAAAAAGCTCATGCAAGACTGCAGGAAACTCACTGCACCTCCAAACTGCACGCTCTGCAAGACGGACAACCCACACAAAACCCAGAGGAACAGCAAGTTCATCCACACAAAAGCCCTAGTCCCTCTGCACAGCCAGGATGTCCCCACCTATTGCGCTCCCCAAGGCTACCAAAGGCTGCCTTAATTTTACAAGAAGATTTGTATAGCACCATCAAGGCAACCAGGTGTGTCCTTCAAGCCTTCCTACTGATTTGCTAACCCAGTCCCAAAACCCTGACGATAACATCTGTGGGGTCAGGTCAAAACTCCATTTGAGCAAAGACTCCAGCCCCCTCCTCCCCACGGGAGTCTCAAGAGCCACACACAGATGCTCATCCACCTCCTCACTGAGAGGACAATGAAGTCCCTCCTGATGAATGACATGGGTAGGAAAGAGAATATGCACTGGTCACCCCACTGTCTTCTGAAGAGCTACAGACTGCCAAAAAACCAAGAGAGTAAAAAAAAAGACTGTCAACTCCCTTGGAACATGTCAATGAAGATCACTGCCCAGTGGCCATTAGCAGTGGAAAAAAAGGGCATTTGATGAAAAGGATGGAGATGACGTAATACTATAAATTTAGCCCAGCTGTGCCAGTGGGAACAAGAGAACCTGTCTCCCAACACTGCACAGCATAGGCACGTAGTGAAATTCACCAGGTGGAGGCAGCCAAGGAAAGACATTGAACAGCTGAGTCTAGATGTGTACGCTCAGACTTTCCACTTTTTAATTGTGCTAGGACAGTGGTAGTGTATCAGTAATAATGAAGTAAAACACAGAGCATCTGCTCTGCTCTTATCTTGTTAAAAAGCATAATCCTCATGCCCAGTGCGAATCTCACAGCCATGGGCAGGGCACCAACATCAGGGTATGGCCACGAGGGCAACTGCCGCAATGAGGGAAATCACTGTCTTCCACTGAAGGAGAAAGAGCGAGCGACTTCTTCTCCAGAAGAAAAATAAATCACTGAGCCCAAAGGGCAAGCCCTGAGATTTCAAAATACACATACACATGCTGGATTCATACCTCATTGTTTCATAAAACCTGCTGAAGTGGTTCCAGGTTTTTACTTCCCCCATCTTAATCTTCACGGTATTATCCCATGTAAATACTTCTGCACCAGTTAAATGGTCTGTAAAGTAAGCTAATCAAACACAGCTGAACAGTTTCATCAGTATCTAGGAGGTCAGCAGAGGTGAAGACAGTTTTAGAGATGCCTGACTGGAAAGAGGTCACTTAGCTTTACAGAGTTAACTATCCAACAGGAAAGTATTGAATGTTAACACACACAAACAAAATTAAATTGCAATGGTTAATAGTGCATATCTTTGTTATATGGCTCCAAGCCGCTATTTCTCCTTGACTCCTGGCTAGACCAAAGCAAATTTTAACCATCTTTATGAGACTGTTCAAACACACACAGCAAACACAGTGCATTAAAGCAGATTGCATTAAAGCAGATGCAGCATATTGAAGAGAGCTCAATTAAAGTGTGGAATGTTTCTTGCAAATAAAGGGCCGGGTGAATAACCACCCTTCATATAAATTGCCTGATGCTTTATTCCAGTAATGCTCCTCTATCTTGTGGAGCTGTTCCAAAACACAACTTATTTGCAATGCTCAGTATAATGTATTCTCTTGCAGTCCAAAAGAAACTGTAAATCCAAATTTACAAATGTTTAATTTTTTTCTCTGCCAGACAGCCTTTTTTTTTTCATATATGTGAATGTATTACTAAGAAGGGCTGCTGTGCGTTTCCATACTGAAATCAGTCTAATTATTTCAGAATAGATTATCTAACCAGCCAAAAAAGCCACCTGAAAGAAAAACATATTCACAGACAATTTGGGAAAAAATACAGGAAAAAAAAATGCATGGAACTTAATGACCTACTAAAATTTGCAAACATTAATTGACTAGTCCTTCTGTTTCTGGGAGGATCACTCACCTGTGTTTTGCTGGATTGCACCATAATGTCTAATATGTTATAGGACTAAGACCTTAGGGTATTTACGGTAAGCAAGTAACTGTGACCAGGGTAAGACAAGGGAAAAAAAATCTACATACTGTGGATTTATATATATCACATATATAATTTTCTGGCTTTCTTCACTCACCGCCAAAAGAACTACCTTCTCTCTCTCAAATCAAGGCAGGTTCGTAAAATCTTAATATCTGACCCAGCTCTCCTCAGCCAAAAAATCTTCCATCAGTCACCGGTATTTCAATCAAATCACACTGCCTGTACAGCAAACACTCAGCACTGTGCCCGATTTTTAGGCTGATGCCAGGCTCCAGGTCAGACAAAGTGGGTGGAGTCCTGCATTGCTTGTTTAATTCATAATATTCAGATCAGTGAAATGAGCCATTTATGGGGTTCTTAGCTATATCCTGCTATGAAGTGAAGCTGTGTAAACAGGATTTAACTGAAAGAGGTTTTCGACACAAGTTATTTGCATGAGGTTTTTTTGCATGTCTTGACTTGGGGGTGCAAGTTTTAAACCTATAAGGAGAATCTACATTGAAATGTAACTTGAAATCTAGAAGATTTGGAAATTATCAATCTGCTGGTGGATATTTAACGTTCATTCGATATAAAGACAACACTTCTTTTAAACTGGTTTAGTTCCACAACAGTTATCTGTGTTTTTGGAAATCAGAGATGGAAATGTTAAACCTGAATGGTTTAAAATTAAGTCATCAACACCCATCAAGTCTGCTAAAATTGCTAGGATTCATACATCTGGCACAGACTATGCCAAGCACTTTACAGAACAGTTTCAGTTGTAGTTTACTGGTTGCACAATAAATGTTTGCCTCTTGGGTGTAAAAAAATTAACGCTGAGTCTCTAAGAGCTCAGTTCTTAAAAAGGCACCCTTGATTTTTTAGTTACAGATAAGGTTAAAATATGCTTTAACTAAAAAAGAAAGAAAGAAAAAAAAGAAGCCAGATATGATTTTTCCCCCTAAAAAAGCTTAAAAAAGGGCAGTATGAAATTTAAATTTCAGACAGGAAATACTCACTTTCCTAGTTAAACATGAAAAAAGAAGACTCTGTAAAAAGCTTCCAGTTACAATAAAATCTGAGCAGATATTTAACCTAACGGTGTAGAGTGGCATGACCTGGTATGACTATGGACTGCTGTAGGGGGACAATGCACATGGTGGAGAACAGAAAATATTCCACTGAATGAGTATATTGACATCTTCTGTGCAAAACTTGCTCAAAAGCAAGGATCAAAATCTCACAGATTAAAAAAAAGTGTCAGCTTCTACATTTTGAGAATAGTTAATTAATTTTGTTCCATCCTGCAATCTTTTGCAAATTCTAAGCTATGACATTTGGATTGCTACCAGCTAAAATATGCTGGCTCCTTATGGTGTGTTGCAGTGGATTTTGCAAACTATCACAGGGCGACGAGGGTTTTCTCTACAGCTTCAGGAAAACACTTAGCAAAGAACATAAATAAATCCTCTCCCCTCCTTACTGAGACTGCAGAGACACCAGAAGTACAGAAATTATGGTCTGCGCCTTCAGTTTTAAGGAGAGGAGACAAACAGAGAAGTTAAGAAAACACTGCAATGCCAAGTGCATACCGGGAGCTCATCTTTCCCGAAAGTCGGCTGTCATTCTGGAAACTTGATGTGCACAACCACATGGAAGCACCTGACTGTAGCCCAGTTCAGGTGTAAATACTGTACTAGCATGCTGTTCAAAAAAGGGAGGAGGTTTCTAACTGTTCAAGAGCTTTCCTGCACCAGGACTACTTCTAGGGATATACCGGTACCATGACAAGAACAAAGCTGAAGATATGCCAACTGAAATGTGTTTTCATTTCACTGCAGCGTTTTCCTCTTCATGCCACTGACATCTCTCCATGCACCCGTTCACACATGACACCTGGTCACGCTGCTCTATGTTACAAGGCCGTGCTTTGCAGTCACTTACAACTTCAGACAGGCACCCTTTCTGCACACCCCACCCCTCCCCTCTCCTATTAAAAAAACTGAGTTTCTGGTTGTCTTCAGCCTTGTTGGGAAATGCCCATTATACTCTCGTTCTAGAGAAAAACTTCCTACAGACAATGGGTTTAATCATGAAAGAAAAATCACTACAAATTGGGGCTCCTCCTCAGCACACTCACAGCTCCTCTCTCCCTGCTGACAAACACTCATTTAACCTTGTTGTGAGGGCTTCCCACGGTAGCATCCTCACAGGTTATCCCAGAGCCTCAAGAGCCTTCTTCTTAGAGAGGCCGTTCTGATGCCTAGCCCTGACCTTCCCTCCTACTGAAAATTATTATTTCTTGTCCTATCCACCTTTGCCATGGAGCAAAGTTACTCCCTTCCCCTTTGCAGAGCGGGGCTTTTTTTGCCAAAAAAAAAAATTTGGCCATAAAATTGCTACCCAGCTTGTAATTTCAGCATTTCCTTAATCCTACCACAGAGCAGAACCCTGTGTGTTACAGCTCACACCCTGTTGTCTCCAGCCCAGATCTCCAACCTGTGAGATGATTTTGAAATCTGATTCTGTGCTCCCACGTGTTTGCGGCTCCTTCTGGCCCCGTGCTCGGTGCAGGTGCAATACAAAGCCGGGTGCATTGTTCCTTCCACTGTATCATTCGGGAAAGCACTGGATAGGACCGGGAGCAGGACGGATCCCAGCAGGACCACAGCTCCCTCACCCCGTAAGTCAGGTACCTTCTCCGCAAGACCTATCTTTTCTCTCTCGTCTGACTACAGAATAGACTAAAACATGTATAATAATAATAATGTATAAGAATAATAATAAAACACATATACGATGTTAATATAAGAATTACATTATAATATATTAAATAACAGACTATATAATATCAAAATAAGTTCTATTATTTATATGCAGTATATATATTTATAAATAAGCATAACTATCTTTGTATATTATTCATATTTATATATAATACACCTTTAAGTAATTATAAGAGTCGTTATTTTGGGTCACTACTGGGCAACCTGTTAAATGATTTCCCAAAACAGCTTGTAAACCACAGCCCTTGACGATGTGGAAATTTACACCCACAAAATAAATGGCTGGGTTCAGCAGAGGTATATTAGAAACTCTGCTTTTTTGTTGGGGGGGTGTATGCAGTGGCAGGGGACGGCATTTGACACTGGCAGACAAAACAGCAGAACCCAACAGCTTTTAACAACTGCAGCTCCCTTGTTCGCAGGTCAGCACACCTCCACACAGGGGAAAACACTGCTTTAAAATGCTGCTGCTCTTATACTAGAGACGACAATCAGCAATCAGGAGCCTAAATAAGGCGTGGTGTCTGGCGAATAGCCATTTCACAGCTTTCCACTGGAACTTTCTGTGAAGACGGATTTCTAACCTGCCACTTGTTCCAGTTAGTTTTATTCTGTTTGTCACACCAATCAGCAACCTTCAAGGCAGGATGGGTTAATGTGCAGTGAAGTACCGCAGGTCATTTAGAGGCTGCTTCTGGCAGGGCAAAGAAAGAATTTCAGTGCAAACTGCTCGACCATCAGTGGCTTTTCTTTCCTCCAGCCTTAACCCATGACAGGATAGCCACTGAAATTTGAAATTACTAAATTCAGTTGCTGCCAGCTTTACACATATTTTGAGTAAAACTGCTATAGAAGATAATTACATCATGGATACCTTTCTTGTCTATTTCTTTTGTTAAGATGCAGCTGTTCATAGGTGAAGGGACTAATCAATAAAGCTTTCAAACTATAGCATTGGCGATTCAAGAAAAGAAAACTATTTCTCATCTAGTCCAGTTGCCAAAGCTAAGGAACATATGCGTTTGGATGTTTGCCCATTGCTATATATTTTTAAAAAACATTTTGGAGGGGTTTTTTTCCTGGTTGTCCACACTGACCAAAGACACTCACTTTACTGAAGATCACAGAGGAAAGTAATAGGGCAGACTGTACAAAAAAGGGTGGGAAAATTAATGAAATAAAGCTGGAGAGAAAAAGGGAGAGGCATCTCTTCCTTCCCCTTACCTCTTCCAGTTATCTTAGGTATTATTTATAAACCATGTATCTAAAATACTTCAGGCACAATGACTTTTTAGAAAATAATTACTTTGAACTCTTGCAGTGGAAATAAAAAATTGCAGAATGTCACAGTGCTCACCCTGTGAACACCATTAATCTAATCCTGTGATTTTGCACTTACAGGAAAACTTTTGTTTCTCTAACTTTTCACAGGACTAAAACCCTAAGATGCTTGGGTCCAACAGGACTCATGTGATGTCTCTGAACTAACATCAGTGAAGTGAACCAAAGGTCCTTCCTGTGGCTAAAGAGTAAGTAAGAAAATGGAATGGAGCAATATGAAGGAACTCTCCAGCAATACAAGGACCATGATAAAAACTGACAGACCAGAAAATGTGGAAAACACCTATAATTGAGAACAGCCCCCAGATGATGCAAAATAACTTACTTCCTTGCACATGTATCAGTCAGCCACAGAAGAGGTACACAAAGCTCAAACTAAACCAAGATGTGTGATGGGTCCTTTTCACCATACCCTTCTCAGAAGAAAACACAATACTGAAAGTTGTCTGCTTATATCCCATCCATGGACGTATGAGTGAGGCTGAATTACAGTACATTCTCACTGTGCTGAAGGCATCTGTTCTCTTATTTCTGTTTCCATTTTGACTGCTTGAGTTCAGTCATATGAACAAGACCTTTTATTTACTTCAGGGCCCAGAATTACCAAACCAGAAAAACACAGACAATCAGTGGCCAGCCAAAGGTCTCATTAGGGAATCTGTGCGCTGTGCTCGTTACCATGGAAACGAGAGAGGGCTGGCATGCTGTAATTTCTGTCTTGCAAGAGAATTCTCCAACCCTGCCAGTAAATAAAGTTCATAAATCAACAAATCAGAGCCAAGGTCAAGTAACTGAAGATGAAGCAGTCATGCTCCATGGGTCTTCTCATTATTAATAGTAGTAAGGTATAAGTCTTTTAAGTTCCTTTGAGCTGTTACGCAGATTCACCACAGAAACATTTGACTCAAACTAACACTGCTTTTTGAGTATTTTTCACAGAAAAGGAACCAGAAAAGCTGATAAAAATTTGCACTGCTTTAAGTCACTAACCTTCCTCTCACCCCATTTTACTTTCCAGAAAGGTGTGCAGCAATAATAACCTTTGAAAGCAGAGCCTTATGTTCAGCTAGCCACACTTTAATTACCAGATGCATAACAATCCTCGAGAGAACTAACTGCCATACATGTTTCTGTGAAGTGCCTTACAAAGAGCAGTTAATTTTCGTACCACCTCTGTCAGCTCTGCATGGATCGGTTATCACTCCCAGAGCGCAGATGTGGAACAGTGGCACCGTGGAAATGAGCGCCAAGGCTGGGTGGGATTACAGGTCTGCCCACACTTAAGACCTTCAGACCCTTTCTGTCTGTGTTTTATAACTAACAGGGAAGGGAGGCAGAGAGGCATAAGGCTGGGAGACTGAAAATACCAAAAGACAGCACTGCTGCAACTCCGAGAGCCTCCGCTGAGCTGGAGTGGGTGGACACACAACAGCCCAGTCGAATGGGCACCAAGGTGAGGTTCGGTGCCCACTTAATGAAGGTGCACCCGGTGACTGCCAGGTGTGAACTGCTAACGAAGCAAACTGCTACCGCGTTGGGAACTCAAGTGACTATAAACCTGTTATCACTGCATGTATGAAACAGAAGTGTACTATGCTTTTGAAACTTTCAGTAAGTTCAGTTACAGGAAACTTTCTGGTGTATTACAGAGACTACCAGTGCACAGGTGCATCAGTACAGGAGCAATATCAATATGTATTTGCTTAAAAAACAAAACAAAACACCAGCTTGCTAACAATGGCTAGAGAAGTACTTGAGCTGCTACAGTTCTTCCACAAGTTTTAGGTTACCCCCTGGAAACCTAGCTATTTTAGTGGAACACGAAGACAACCTGTGCTACACTCTTGAAAAGAGTTACTGGCAACACCAGAAAGAGTAACTCCACCGGATAACTCTCTCACATCAAGCTTTACACTGCATGTAAGACCATCTATTATCCCCTGAACACTTTCTGTTAATACTTAGTTCACACAGTATCTTTTTGCCAATTCTTACCTCTATATTACTCATTTGTGTGCAAGGTTTTTGAATAATCAGGTTGGTTTGTTAGTTTACGTATAAAGGATTTCAAAGAGCTTGAATTATCAGGCTGGTTTGTTAGTTTACCTATAAAAGATTTCAAAGAGCTGATGAACTTGAGCAGAAGGTTGAGAAATAGCTTTCTGCTGAAAGCCACAGGCGGAGGGAGAAGAGGGGCTGCAGGTATCACTTAGCCAGGTTTTGTGCCAGGCTCAGCACAGGACAGCAGGTGAGTGCATGAACCGTGTGACTTCCAACGTTGACTTTTGTGTGGCTTTAGGAGCGGGCAAAAATAGGTTTAGCCAAGCCTGAAATGACTTTTGATAAATCAGACTGAGACAACTGGCAGATCAGGCCCCCAAGGCAATTCTATTCAGCTCCTGGTAACACCAGCCAGTTGGAAGCAGTCTGAACCAATGCACATGTGCTGTGGGGCAGGTGTGCACCCTGGCGTGGTGCTGGCTGCAGTTATTTGGTTAACTGCAGTAGCACGCGAGTGCAGCCCTGTCGGTCTGAGCTCTGAATTACATGGAGGGGAACAGATGCAGCCATGGTGGGGGGAAACAGGAACTGGTTACTCCTGACCTGAGAAGACCTTTTGGGGTTACTCTGTTTAAAGAAGCAAAAAAGTTAGGAAAACAAACCCAGTCCCTGACCTGAAAAGTTGTCATCCAGAATGTAGCAAAGGGATGTAATAATTGGATTTATGCAAATTCTTACTGCTGCCAACAAGTGTGCTAAGGGCTTGGTCCCATTTCTCTTCAAATCAACAGGAAAAAGAAAAACCATTACTGTCCCCAGCAGTTCACAGTCAAGCTTTAGCACCTATCACAGTTTTAGCATTGCAGCACTACTTGCAGAGGTTGTATTTCTGAGAAGGATAGTTGGGGAATGGCGGAGAAGGCAGGCAAAAGCAAACTTCACGGAGTACCAATTCAAATGTTGAAAGCCAGGCATATACAAGGACTTCATTTTTAGCGGGTGTATTGTTTTGTTTCTGTAACAGATCTTCATCCACTTGAATGGAATCAGCCTTACTCTACATCTAGTACTACTGAATAACCAGCTGTGTTCAGCGGATATTTATAACCATTAACACTGTAGATGGAAGGTGAGTTTTAACGTATGTGTCACAGTTACTCCTTTGGCTGGAAAGCGGCTCTCTTTCTGACAGCTGGAATTAAATTGCAGAAGGCTCAATATATCTCTCCACCGTTTTCACTCTTTCCCTTTGCACTTAACCATCTTTTCCAAGCTTGTTTCACAGTTTTCTGGCTTCCCTTATTGCTCCTGCCTCGTCTCGGTGACAAGCCAAGTTTTCGAGGGGCTGCCTTTCCCAGCACGCATCCCACTGCCTGCTCGGGCTGGGGGCGACAGAGACCCCCGGCGTTCCCCTGCCCTCCTGCGGGAGCTGCTGGAGGGGGCGGGGGTGGCTGAACCCCCCCCCCCGGGGGCGGGGGGCAAATCACACTGCCCGGCATTGCTCCTCTGCCCCCTTCCCGGTGCAGCTGCCAAACCCCAGGGTCCCCAAACCACAGCCCTCCCCGGCTGCCCCCCTCCCACCTCTATTTCAGCCCAGCGCGGGGCGTGGAGGAGGTAGGTTCGCTTTTCTTTTTGCAAGAGGATGCAACGGGGCGGGGGTGTCACCCCGCTCCCTATGTTGTGCCAAACCCCGACCCCCCCCCCAGGCGCTCCTGCCCCC
>VYZV01039001.1:0-12336 GCA_013401275.1 Pandion haliaetus | reverse complement strand
CTTGAAACAGAAGGAGAAACGCACGTGAGACCGGGGTTCTCTGGCTGTTACCAAGGAACACATGCTCAACTGACACGAAATGATGTAATTCTAGTTACTCCGATGAAGATCTGTTGACTTGATGCCGGCCGACTTACTCAAAGTAGCTGTGTCCAAACGACTGCTACTCGGCTGTTTTGTGCAGATACAGGGAGACACAATTTACTGTTAACTTCACTTTTCTGCACGAGATCGTAGGTACAGCACAGTGTGTTTATTTCATGGGGGATATATACACCGCACGCGTATATGCACACCCGTCATAGCTCTGTATATACGGCAATAAAAATTGCAATTTACCTGTTGTAAAAACTGCAACTTTCTTGTTTTGTCTGCAGCTACAGATCTCGGCAGCAACGTTGCTCATCTAGGATTTTTTTGCAGTTAATCATGGGAGGGCTTACCGTGTGCTTGCAGCTTTTTCTCTGGGTGTTGGTTGGTTCTCCCACAATAAGCAAGGCACGTGCCAAAGCATACCTTGCTCACCTCTTCAGTTGGGCGTTTTTCCCTGCCTTGTTGCATCACTCCAGGAGGAGACAGGCCTGGCTGCTGCTGGGAGAGCATCAGCCTTACACGCCGGCTGCTTCATTGCCCCAGAGGTTTCCTTTCCTCATCTTCCTTATGCCAACATTTGCAAAACTTGAATGGGCTAACACATGCTGCTAGATATGATGGCAACAATGCTTACGCAGGAGTATAATGGAGGCAATCTGGAAGTGTTTTCGTGCCAAAAGTAATGCTCTTTCTGGGTTTGCCGGTGATGCAGCAGGAGAATTTGGTAGCAGCATTAACCTTGCCTGGGGAAGATTGCCATCCCTTCTGCTCATGTTATTTTCGGTAAGTTGTCATTGTCATGTCACTGCAACTCAGCAGAGGTCTGTAATACTTTAAAATTAAGGGTTCAGTGTTAGACTCCTAAAGACAGAGAACCCTAAATGGAAGATGTAATTACTCCAGGGAGTAAAGGGAGAGTCTGCCTCCATCCATAATGACCAAACATGTGACACCTTGTTCCCACATCTTCTCATTTTTAGTTCAGGGACCTGGAGTCAAAGCACTGGCAACACTAAGGACAAGACGACCACCTTCCTGGACTCTGCTGTGGCCACAGCCTCCTGGGGGCTGGGATGGGCTGCTCTTCAGGGATGTGTCCTTACAGCACTCCTTGGGCCACCAAAGACACCTCCTGGGCAGAGGCTGCACAGGTTGTATGGTTCAAAACTGCTCTGTTTGCCTCCGAAGGGGAGCTGCTGAGCTCTCTTTTCGAGATCAAATAGTTCATTTTCACACATGATGTCAATAAGGAATTTCTGAAGAGGAGAACTGACTTCTAACGAATACTCTGCATTTCTGGAGGCCATAAAACTGGACACATCATGTGCATTCAGGCAACAAAAGGGCTTGCTCTTCACTGATGGTCTTCGGCCTCGTTGATCGCATCCTTTCTGCGGCAGAGGAGCTGACTCTGCTGACCATAACTTCTGTGTAGGCTGGTGAATTGCACATGAACTTGCTTTTTGCAGTTGACTTTGCAGAGCACTTGGAAGCAGTCCGCAAGCCACAGTTTGAAAGCCATTACCTGTCTTAACTTACATGGCTTCTTCTTTCTCATTTCTGACCCCTCCTTCCTTTCTCCCTTTGCATTTTTTCTTTGCCTTTCTCTATTTTTTTCACATTCTTCTGTGGCAATGGCCCAAAGTAGCCTCAAAACCTGCCCTCCTCCCACCTTCTCCCCCCGCCTCCTTCTACTCCTTCTTCACTTCTTCATTGTTAGGAGCAGCCCCAGGTCAGTGCTGTGTCTGCACTCATTAATTAAAAAGAGGGTTTAAAAATGCTTCTCAAACCTCTGACATGGTTGCTTAGCTTATTGTGCCCTATCATCATCACAGCGTTGTACACAGGGCTGTTATTGCATCAGAGGTTTCTGGTTCATATCATATGCACTGCCAAAGAGCTCAGGTAGCCTAATAATGTCACCAGCACTTCAGCAAAGAATTGCAATTTTAGATGAGCTCATTTTAGCTCACTGCCTGTATTAGTAACTGCACTGGAAGGGCAGTGAGCAGTGTGCGCCAGCGTGCCTGTGAAAGCAAGGTTTTCTCCATGAAGGAGAGCTGCTGGTGTTGACTTCACAGGACTGTGCTGGCCGCTGCAGGATGGGTGGAAAGACAGACTGCCCTGCCTCTACACAGCCAAGGGACTGCCACGGTGAGGTGGCGTTATTGCTGGTTGTTTCTCCTCCTATTCCTCCCTTGGTATAAAACACATCGAGGCAGAGCTCTGACTGTTGGCATGGACACCTGCCAGAGGTGCTAAGCATCTCTTCATAGATGGTCTGCATGCTTGGATGCGACAGGAGGATCCTGTCATTGGTGCAGTGGGCTGAGGAAAAATGTGTATCACATCCTCAACCCAGACCTAACATAGACTTTCTTCTGTAACCTTGGGCAACTCACTAACTCAACCCATTTATGCTATGACCATTTATCAGCCCTATCGGACCGTGTGACAAGGAGGAATTTGCCCATTCCAGGCCCCAGTGCCAGGAAAACTACTGCTCATGGTGTGCAGTGGACACTTACGCTCTCCCCTCCTGAGCCACTGGGCAGCCTGCCGGATTACGTGCCGTCCCATTAACACCAATGCCATCAGTAGGGCAAAAAAAATGGGCAAAGGCAAAAGCATCCCAGATCCCACAAGAACTCAGTCTTCTGCAGGGAAAGACTGGCTGGGCCTGTAGGCTGTGAAATAGGACGTACAAGTTGCCAAACAGGAGGGAAAGGAATCGCTGCCCTCCTGTTTGGAAACACCTGCCTGTCTGCTTGAACAGAGGTCCCGCAGTCACGGCGAGTTACAGCTACATCGGAGCACTGGTGCCACCACCTCACACACAACACGTGGACACTCATGGCCACATGGCTTCGTTATGAACCCGTTCAGCTTCCCCAGCATCCCTCCAGCACCGTGTCATTCAAGCAGTAATGGAGCAGAGCTTGGCTTTTCCCAGGGAGGTCCTCTGTGAGGAGAGACAGATACTAACTCACATCAGTGGGCTGGGCAAGGGCCTGTTTCCCATTTGTGCAGGACTGGCAGGTGAGCTGGGAGTCATGCTGAGAGGTTTGTTTCTGCTGTCCCACTCTGTCCTGCATTTGACCCAGGCAGCAAGGAAGCAATGAATGAGCCACGTCACATCTGTGGCCCGGCTGTGCTTGCTCACTCCTGCCCAGTTGAGCAGAGTGTGCCAGCAGGCATATACAGTTTCCATCAGCCCTCACCAGCGGTCATGAGCCTGACGCTGGGCCAGAAGCTTGGCCAGCTGAAAGACAAAGGCGAAACAGCAGCCCTGTGAAATCCCCCAGCTCTCCCTCGCAGGAGGGAAGCTGCTCTGGGAGATGCTGAACAGGCTAGGAGGGAGACAGGGCAAATCAGAAAATACATCTGGTTTTAGCAGAAGGTTGACCTACTGCAAGAGCAGCTGGGATGAGGGCGAAAGACAAGAAAGGCCAAGAATGATGCTTTTGACCACACGTAGGTTTTAATCAGGACTGGCGGCATTACAGGAAGAGGGGCAGGATCAGGCCACTGCCACACCAGCCTTTTGCATCACTTCACCAATGGCTCCCATTGGCATGTCTCCTCCGAGGCCTGCTGATCACAGCTGGCATCAGCCAAATGCAGACCACGAACTGTTGTCTCATCACAGTAGGAATACCCTGCTGTGTTTTTCAAAGGTATGTTTCTCAGAGGAACCTGTGCCCAAGCAAACTAGCTCCTGCAGTGCAAGAAGTTAAGCTAGAACCACTTTTGAGTCAGGAAAAGTTCCTTGTACAGGCAGTAGCTTGCTGAAAAAGGCAGCCCCTTGAGACAGCAGTGTGAGTTAAATGTATTCCCTTTTAGACTTCATTTGCTGCGACCCAAGCGAAATTTGACCCCATCAGTCAGCTGGCACACAGAAAGAGTTGTATCTGGGAGATCCCAGAGGGTCCCAGAAGAGCTGCAGCACCTGGCAGAACCTTGTGGTGTCCCACACCGCCTCCTCTGTACCACTGCAAGGGGAGCCTGTTTCAGGCAGCCTTTCAGCGTGCAGGCAGACAGCTGCATCTTCACTGGGACTGCCTCCAGCTAAGTCAAAGATACAAGCACAGAAAAGCCAGGGAGCCAGCTTCCCCCCACAAATGTCTGTGTGTCAGTCTGGAGCACTCCTGCAGTCCCCTCTCAGAGCACTAAACACGCATTAGACCCACTCAGCCTTTGCTCACACGCTTCTCTGGATGAAAGGGCTCCGTGAGAGACAGGCACCTGCAAGTCAGTAATGGGTTGGACAAGGGTTGGGTTCCCTGGAAGAGCAGAGCGAGAGGTGGATCTGCAGAGCAGGTACAGCTTCCAGACACCCAGCCATGAGGACTGGAAGTCAAGGACAGCAAGGTGGGTGGCAGTTTCCTCCCTAACCACAGGAAGACAAGTGGTCTGCCTTGCAGACAACCGGTGTGACGAGTGGAGGTGGGGTATTACAACACTCCCCTGTGACACTGGGTGTTAGTGAATAAGGAGGCAGAGTCCCTCTCTCATGGCCTGTGCAGAGGGCTTTGTATCCCAGTGTTTTCAGTAATAGTGTAAAACAGCTACACAGGTGCAGGCAGGACCAGAATAAAAACCATCAAGCAGGCTGAGAGCACCTCTGTGGACACCGGCTGTCTGGCACTGTCAGGGAGTAAAGCACAGTACAGGGCAGGGATGCTGCTATTGGGAAGTTCCTTGGAAAATTGCTAATAAGGAGAACAGAATATAGCAGTGAATAAGATATTTGTCTGTTGGGGTCTTTTTTAGGTTTCCTATAGAAAACATTGGAAATTTAATGTTTGAAAGGTCAATTCATTTACCAAGCATGGCAAAGCAGCATGACGATCCATTTGCTTACGAGTGATCCTTGAAGAGGAAGAGCAACCAGGCAACTTCTCCCTCACACCTCCACACCTTCCCTTTATGTAAGGAAAGTTCTTAAATGCAGAGTATGTGAAGCATCATATCTATATTCCTGGAACATCTGTAATTAAATACAGTATTTCAAAGCAAAGCACTGCCAGTTAATTTACCCTTCACTTACCTGCCAGTCCAAAAATTAGGCACTGCATGTTGCTGTAAGATTTCTGTCACTTCTGGAGATGATTTCAGAACAAATTCACCTTTGGTAGACCATGGTCCTTCTGCTCTGCCAGTCCTTCACCACAGCATCTGGTTGCACCCTGCTCAACAGTACTTCAGCACTTGTAGTGCTGCTTTAACGCTGACCCTACATCCCTGCTCCACAGGTCAGAAACCAGTGCACAGAGAGCTAAAGCAATCCACAACAGAGGAAGGCATGCTCCCTTCTGGGTCAATAACAGGGGACACAAGCCCACAAGGAGCCTGATCCAAACAGGGAAGCTTGAGGAGAGTGGTCTTCTGCCCCAGCCGCCTGCAGTAGATTGCTATGGTTAGGTGTTGCAAATATTGCTCTGCCTGGCCGGGGCAGGGCAGAATTATGCAAGTGCTCAAGTAGACGTCTTTCTGGTCCTGTAGGAAAGACCAGGCTGAATTAAAAGGGGTGATCAGCAAGGAGTGTCCTGAGCTTGTTTCCCAAGTAGAAGGCAGTGTGGGACAATCTGAGGAGCAGGGATTCAGCCATCACAATGCACTCCAAGGGTTTTCTCTTTTTCCAGCAATCACCGATTAATAGAAGACTCCTGCCCTTCCTAGACTCCATTTGGAGATCCACAACCCAGCCTATGGCACACATGTGGGCACTCACATTTTCCTTTGGACATCCTGAAGGAGCACGGGGCAATAAGTACTAGCACGGGATTTGTTAGCATTGCAGTTAGCCATCAAGTTTAGGAAAAAAAAAAAAGCAAAATGCCTAGCTTCAAGTCAGAGTTAAGATCAAACTGAGTAAGTGATGAAATGCAAAACAGGTAACAGCTTACAAAAGCCTACAGAGAGATGGTAGTGCCCAGGAAAAACACCCAGCCTTTGGGTCAGCTCTAAATGTTCCTCTTGCACCACCTGGGGCAGCTAACAACTTGACAGAGGTACCTGTTAGTTTTCTCCTGGCTGAGACCTCAGACTGTCATGTTTGACAGCCACCCTTCCTTCACATGTGCATGATGCTGTAGGAAACACTGCAGACAAATCCTGTCATCGTGGGCATCACGAGGCTACTTCACATTCACACCTGAGCATATCAGAGCAGAACTAACTTCCTGCTGGTCCTTCCTTTGTTAGTTTTGTTACTAGACTGCAGCTAACAATTAGTAGTAACACAGAAAAAGGCATACGAAGATCAGCCCCTAAGTTGCTTTTGAAAATCTTATGCTACTTCAACAGAGGCCTGAAATACCCTTGAGAATCCAGTCTGCGTGTTCTCAGAGTTGTCACCACACCACTCTGCTTTGTATGAAATTCCTGTAGATTTTACTTTAGTTTCCTTTCTAGGCTCCTCTTGTCTGAGATGGCTTCAGAGGTTCCAAGAAGTCTCATTTTCAGTGCTCATTACACTTCTACTACACAAATGAAGCAGTTTCAGACACTTTTTTCTTGTGGAAGGACAAATGAGCTTGACAGTGCTCTCTGTGTGTAAATCAGACAGAATATGAACTGCTGCAATACAGAAAAATTTCTGATTTCTTCCAGGTTTGCTTGGAAGATAGAGCTCTTACAAAAATGATTTCAAAATTTAAAGAATGAGCTGCTTTTTGTATTGAGAATTACTTCTGCATTAGGTGAATAACATAAACGTCTTACAGTCAAAAAAAGACCAACCTGGAAAATAAAAACCAGAGTCAGAGAAAGCTTTGATGAAGTGCATACATTGTACAGCTTCCCCAGAGCAGCTGTCTGTGAGAAAGGGTTGAGACAGACAAGGACGGGACTGGAGTTCTCCATCTCCTCTTTAACTTGATAGCAGCTCCTCATTTATTTTGGGAAGACTCATAATGATAGTTGAGACACCTGGGGTTTTGGTGGAACAGGACATATCTGTGGCAACAGCAGGTGAGTGTCAGCTGTTGCATGACAGAAATACACAGGTAAAGCAGAGCAATTTAAACAAAAGCCTGAATAATGAGTATGGTAAGAATGTATAATAACAGCTAACAAGAAACCCACTTGAAAGAAAGCAGGGGACTTGGCAGTATAAGTATGTGCTAATTATAGGATGGAGATTTGGCTGACATTAGTAAGAACGTACAGTGTGCAATTTCTGTATATAGGATAAGGACAATGGGCTGTTTCTATAAGATACAATGACACTTTGGTCTCCAGCCTGTGGCCTCAAGTTACTCCCTACTGTGCTTTACAACACAGAGAGTGGCTTTAAAACATAACTGGGTCATACTCTTCACCCCTGTGCATTGCTAGCTCTGAGTTCCTGGGTTCAGAAAAGGGGTAGCTCTCGACAAGCAATGTATGAAGGTTGTAGCAGACCCACGGCATGTCCATTTCTGTTCCCCTCTTAACGCTGGTCTGTGAGGGTAGACGTGCTTTTTTACAGGATGCCTTATAGAGCTCACAGTGCAACCACAAAAAGGTGGAGGGTGAGGAAGAGCTTTGCAATGACAAAGCTGGGCTGGTGCAGGGGTTGGTTTTCAGTTCCACCACAGAAATCCTGGGGCCGCTTCCAGCCTTTGGTGCAGTTACCCACCTGTAACAGGCTGACAACAGTGTCTCATATGTCATGTCTTTGGGGGCTCTCCTTTTCTTCAAAGAAAAGAAAATAACAGCAGCCAATGTGGTAAACGTGAAGATGGGGCATTATTTACTTAGGATATGTTTGACTGTCATCATCACAGGAGCATTTATTTGTCTGGCAAAGAAAACAATGAAGTGAGCCAGCTGGGTTTATTTCCTCCCAGCTTTTTTTTTTTTTTTTTTTTCCAACCATGTTATTCTTTTATTCCCTTCATTTTTGGCCTGGTAAACTCAGAAGTTTGAGAGACCTGAGTTTCAGTGAATAGACATGAACTTGGGCACTCTGCTTTTACAGTAAAGTCTGGATCACAAAATTCCCCTGTATCACATTTAATTATTTAGCAGAAATAGTAAGCTCTTAGCTTATAAAGAAAGAGCTGACAACATCCTTCTGGACAAAATATTTTTTATGGAGTATGAATTATATTTCTAGAAAGAAAATCCAGAACTCTGTACACTGGCTTTATGCTATTTATTGTCCCAGTACCATATCTCACACATACTCACACACCATCAGGACAAAGATCACGACTGAAGATGATAATATGGTAGTTATCCCACACCCTGCTAAAACTTTAACCATTGATGAAAAGGTTATGTTTCAAGAGTTGATCTTCATGCCATGTGATTCCTATCAATGGGAGAAAGTAAGGACAGGGAAACAAGCTGAAAATTACAGTTCACATTTAAGAAATGTAACAGAACCCACTTCTTTCTTGCATAGAGACTCAGCTTAACCACAGACTCGAGCTTAGCCATGCCACGCAGAAACTGTGTGCACTTTCCTGCCTCCTTGGTTGTGAAATTCTTATGTGTGGGCCTCTGAGTCCAATCTTGTGATCACAATTTAATTGTATAAACCCTCTTTTAGCACTGAACAGCAAATGCCAGACTCGTCAACTGCTGCACGTTCACATGCACAAGTGCCTTTACCTTTGCAATGCCAAGGGCCTTCTGTGCACAGTTCTGTGGCCAGCCTTTCACTTGCAGCTCTGCAATCTTCTACCTGAGCTGATGTGTCAGTCTTTTTCCCTTCTCCTTCCTATGCTGTTGCCTTTGTGCTGTTATTCTTATGGCCTTCCACCTGCAAATCTCAGTATTGTAATAGGTTTTCATGGAAAGCAATTGCTAACAGTCTAAGAATCCCCTCTTTCTTCCCCCTGCGTTTCCTGCCTATTTTGTAAATTCAGTTTACATTAGGGGAAAACCAAGAGTTAGCAAATAGAAAAATAGGTAACAGTCATGTAAATATCCTGCAAGCACTACCAGCCATAAACATGCACAAAGTGGAGTGACCGGCATGCACCACCTGCGACTGATTAAATGTTATCCTGTCAGCACTGGCAGCATCATATACAGGAACAACCAAGAGGGAGCTTGGCTGGGTCCTAATGCCAAGCACAGAGTTAGCAGAGGAAAAAGCCTGACAAGAAGAGTTATAGTCATCTTCCTCATCCTCACTGCTTGCTGACACTGGAAAGGGCACTCTTCTGGGGGCCCTATTGCTTCGCTTGTTGGCTGGCCACTGAGCAGTATCTCCCTTCCTTCTCTTTCCATTCTTTTTCCACTATGGTTAAGTTCAAGTTGATGTGTGGACCCCACTGATAAAACTCTGTGCAGGTAAACCTGTCTCAAGAGGTGTGATACTGTTCCCATACAGCTGGCAAGGTCCCCTCCTCTTCCTTCAGCATCAGCCCCCAGTGGAATGGTGGGAAGCAGAGCTACAGAGGAACAGCTACACCCCAGTAAAAAATACTGATGCTGTGTATCATTGCTTGAGTTAGTTATATTTACTTAGTTATTGCTTAATTTTGCTATATAAAGCAACATCTTATTCTAGGATAGAATGCTGCACAGAACTAAGATTAAGCAACACTCCATTTTAAGGACTGTGATTCGGTGGGTTTAATTTTTGTCAAAGTTTTAAGCATTCAGGCTTACGTTCTTCCAAACGAAGTCTCTCCCTGACAACAAAGCATTATGCTCTCACTGATTATTTTGGTGGGACAAGTAAGTATGACAAGTCCTGGTGCTCTGTCACCAAGAAGCACACCCTCACTCCCTGCACTGGAGCTGGGACTTTGTACCAGAGGTGAGGGAAGGGAGGTGAGAGGCTGCAAGGCACAGATACAGATTTTGCTGTTGCCGCAACCCTGCTTACCCCATCCCTTCGACTTTTGAGCCCTACTAAGAATAGAAAAAGGTACTGGTGCACGTTAGTAAGTCTTGCCCTTTAGCAAGCCTGCTGCAAGCCTGGCAGCACCACAGCATTTTGCAGTGCCCGGGGCTGTGGGGTTCAGCTGTTCCGCGGGTTTCTGCACTCTTGTGTGCTAACTGCTCCCTCTGCTGGCACCGGGCCGCTGGATCCTTACCAGCTCGACTCAAAATGGGGAAAAACCCACAAGCGAAGGAGCTGAAACCGTCCTGAAGGGGTGGGAGACGAGATATCGAAACAGAGCCCTTGGGCACATGAGGTATGAGCTTACAATTTCTTCGCAGTATGGTGAGCCATCAGTCCTGTTCATTACTGTCAGCAGCACGCAGATAGTGTCTGTGTTGTACATAGGTCTTAAGGGCTCTTTCCTTCATTTATCAATGGGGGCTGTCACCCAAAGAACCTGTAGCTTTCTCTCCAGTTACTCGCAGTAGGAGAACAGCCACAGTTTGTTTAGTCACTTCATTTTTACGGGCCTCAAAAGCTGTGAAATGAGCAACAGATTAAAAAGAAACACATTTCTGCCCTCATGTAAAAATCCTCTACAGAATGCAAATACCTGCAGTAATTCCTCCATTACAGCACCTGTTGTAGATCTCGTCCAAACAGTGCACAGCAGACTGGCATGTTTTTCAGCCATTTCTGTTTACAGCAGAAGCCCCAGGAATGGCATAATATGAACGTTTGTAATACAAGGATCAAATATCCCTAACACTCAGCATCACCAGGTCCCACAGAACCCACCCCATGGCACAGCCACAACACCACTTATCCTAAGGACTCTGAGGCAAAGGCAGTGGGATACTTACTCAGATGTTCATGATGCTGCCTACAGGATGCACACTTATCTTGGGTCAAGTAGCATAGTGTAAATGTGTTTAATTGAAAAACAGGGGTCCAAGTTTTCTGTTTTTCCTTTTTCTTGCTAATGATTTGCTAATCCATAGCTGCTTATACCAATCAAAGTGTGGGATGTGGTAGTTCCTGCCCGTCTCTCCCTGGCCTAAGCAGTTATTCATACAATGGCATCAGTGGTCAGGTGCAGCCCTATCTGACTGCCAGCAGCAATCAGTATCCCCCAGAGCACCATGGTGAGCTCTCACTCTTCCATCATGCAAGCAACACTACCAATGTGCTAGAGAGAAGAAACGCAGTGGCCAGAGACAGGTTGTGCTGCTCTGGATCCATCTCCAACAGAAGCACTTTTCTTCTAAAGATGACACCTTTCTCTAGGGTTACACAGGCATCACAGTCCATCACCAAATGACATTCACAACTACCAACCATTTTGTGCAAGAGCAGTATTACTGACTAAAGAAACACCATTAACTATAGACACAAGCAGGGAAGCAAATAAGCACATTCTTCCTTCAGGTGCCAGGACATAGTTAATACTGAACTGGATGCTGCACATCTTTCCCCTCCACCCCTGCAATTCTGAAAAACAAAATGCTTTGGCAGAAGAGTTGCACAGAAGGGAAAACTGCAAAGGCATGGTGTTGATGATGAAATAGGTATGAAATTAAACAACCTTGCTCCCAATACCCGAGTTCTTCGATCTGCTTCAGTTCTTATGGTGTTACAGGACAGTGTTTGGAAATGTACTTTCAAAATATATGTTCACTAGAAAACCATTTTCTAGTATCTGTAGGTTTCAAAAGATGTTTCGTATTTTAAGGTGGCTCCCCAAAGATAATTTATGTGACCATATTTTGCACACAAGCACATACATTGCGTTTTCCAATAGCTTGGGATCATCAGCCTTTTTTAATAACGTCCGACAGAGATGGTAAGTTCCTATAAGCGTTGTGAAACCAGTACAGGAGAGAAAAATGCTCTTTGTCTCCCAGTCAGAGGAAAAGTTAGTGCTGACTTCAACTCTTACAGTACAGCAGAGACATGTTGTGCATCCCCTAATCCTGGGATCAAAACTCACTTCTCATTAGACACCATTAATTCAAAGACAAGATAACATTATAAGAAATAAAGTCCTGTTAGATCTACATCTCACACTAACAGAGGATAGTTTGCAATCAGAGGAAAAAGTGATAATGAAAAAAAATTATCCTTGAAACATCAGAATTTTGGGACATCATTTTTCTTTTAATCATTATTGCAAGTTATAAGGAAAAGCATGTCCATTGTTGCGCATTGCAATCTAACAATTACAAATTTTATTGATACTTCTACTGCATCAAAGAAAAATTGAGGGCTGGTAATTTAAAACATCATTGTAGCTATATATGAAAGGCCACTGTTCCACTAATCTTCAAAAATGAATTGTGACAGCATCTTTTCCAGACTCATTGCTAGCAGCACTGTGTCACCTTAATTTTCCCGACATGAAGGCCAGGGTT
>VYZV01039000.1:18492-31337 GCA_013401275.1 Pandion haliaetus | reverse complement strand
TCTTTCCGCAGATAGCACAGCGGAAGCATGTCTTATGCCAAGGCTGAGGAAGTTAAGACAATGCATTGTGTATTACAGAAAGTGCACAGCTAGCAGATACAAGAAACAAAGAACTATTGTTTTTTATGGTGTGAAAAGGTTAAAATTCTTTTGTTGGTCTCAAGGGTTCCATTTTTTAGTCATTCTAGGTTAGTCTTTTTTTCAATTACTTTATCCCATATCAGGATCTTGCCTAGTGGCTTTGTTATTAATGGAGGTCTAGTAAAAAGCAGGGATCTATAGATAGTACTCTTGTTTTGGCCACTTCTTTGATGTGCTGAGATAATATTCTAGTGAGAGTTCCTAGAGCTGAGAGCTAGCATGTCATGTGAGACAGGCTTTTGTTTTTCTAGTCACAGGATCTCTTCAATGTATCTGCAATTGCCACTACAAATAAATGTTTAAATTATAAATATCCCCAGAGGTGGTAATAGAATAACAGTGGTAAAAGAGCCAGCCTGTGCAGTAGCCAAGGGGTTGCTCTTCAGACAGCAACAAGATGCAAAAAGTTGAAGGCAGCGTACGAAAAGCACATGGTTTTAAACCTGAAAGTACATCAGGCTCTCCAGCAATTTCCTAATTCATCCTCATGTTTTCTTCATCGAGACTATGAGTAAAAATTTAAAAGATCAAGGACCTATTAGCTATAGTTTATCACCATTATAAAAGCATGTTTTGTTTCTAGTTCTGTAGTAACTACTTACTTTTCCTCCCCCCATGATCTTCTCTGCAGCATACACTGATTTGCCGCAACGGGGACATTTATCCACATCTACCATCTTTTTGGCAAACTTCGAAGGATTAGTTGGTGTAGAAGGGTGAGAAGACTTTGGTGACCCCCTAAAACAGAAGTTTTCAGTGTTTTAAAGTACCGCTTAAAATGTTATCTTCATTCTAGAAATACGATTTCATGATTTTTTTTGTGAAGGATAAAAAGTACTAAATTATTGATCTTAGACATGCAAAAGGGTGGTGAAGAAGAGGGGGAAATGAAAGTATTCTATTGAATTCTGTGTTGTGTGATTGAAAAGGTGATACTGTACCTGTTTTGGGCTGAGTACATGGAGCTGACAGCAGCCACATGCAGAGAAGATTATATTTAAGGAAAAGTGAAAGTAAAAATAATTTTGTTTTATTGAGAGGCAAGAGGGAAAATACAAGCAGAAGACCTCTCTGTTCTTTGTAACTGGCTATCTGCTGGTACTCTGTGGAAAATAAAGATTAGTTTTTGCACACAGTTGATTTATTAGTCACTGTAATGTTTGGACAGGGAACGGGCATTCTTAGCTGCCCTAGGGTCAAAAGCACATCAGAAAAGTAGCTTTGCTTTGGATTTCTGGACTTTAGGCTTTATCTCTTTGTGCTGGCTTAAAGCCTTTCACAGAGTGACTTCTGAATTACCTGATTGTTGGACTGCAACAGGTCATTAAATCTACAGGACATGACAGTTTTTGATGCAGAACTCTGCCCGTAATGGATTCATTTCTTAGAAGGAGCTACAGTTAAATACATTACTTAAGCTTTTCTTTCCTGCACAGCATATGGGTTAACTGGTTTCCTTCTAGTTATACTAGAAGAAAGCATTGTTGATTTGGAAACGTGCAGCTTTGAGAATTGTAGAAAAATACTATAAAAATATACTGTCGGAGATAATTACGTGCTTTTGGAAGATGGTATCCCATTAGAATTCCTTTGTTCAAATGTGTTCTCGGTGTGTTTGCAAGTGTTACTCGATCCACAGGGAGGATTTAGAAATGTTATTTCCCTCATTGAGAGGAGAGCTAACAGTATGTGGTAGTGTGATTATTTCTCTTACAGTAAAACCTAACTGTATTTTAGCCTCTGACAGGAAAAAAAAGATATTCTTGTGTTCTGTGGCATTAACCTCTGTGCTACTAATGGCAAATTAGTTGCACTGAATATTTATGTCTGTGGCGGCATATAAAGGCTGCTTCTGCAGAATAATTGCCCGTTGAAGGAAGAGATTATTTATAAAGAAGGCTTAAAGAGACTGAATGCCATTAAAAACTGGTAAATTGCTGTGTCCACTGAAGGAAGGGTTGTAGGAATGTCTGCTCTACTACTTATGGTAGATGTTGTTATGGAAACAGAACAAAATACCTAAAATACCCCGCTATGTGACAAGCAGTACCAGAAAAAGGTGCTGTCAGTGGGATTTAACTTACTGTTGTAGATTCAAGCCTAGATGGTCGCCAGTATCGGTGCTGAGACATCCTGCCCCTTGTCCGAAGCCAATACCTTTGGGGCCGTATTTCCTCCCGTAACAAGTTTTGCAGTAGATTTCAGATTCGTGAGCTGCTACTGTGGTACTGTCCAGAGCTTTTCTGCAAGCCACTGAAAACAGTAAAAAAAGAGGTACATAAAAACATTTATGTTTTCAAGTTTGAATTTATGTGGTTCAGAATAAGTATGATTAGTGTTCATTTTTGTTTATCTTTAAAAATACAGGGAAAGGAGGGTGTTAGGCTGTCGTCAGTATAAAACTTCACCAGGCTGTTGCTGAAGTAGTTGTGCATGCACGCAACGTGCTCTTGTTTTGCTACTCGGAAGGTATACCCTAACCCGACAAAAATCATGGGCTTGTTGAGACAATTTGTCTAGATCTGTGAAGCCTAAGATGGAGATCATCCTCCTAAACTCCCAAATATAAAACAAAAACAAACAAACAAAAAAAACCCAAAACCAGGTTGCGGGGTGTTGACTCTACTGTGCATCTGCACCTTTCAAAATAGTCACACTGAGTCTGTGGTGGCTTTCTCATCCCAGCCCATGTTATTTTAATGTGGCGTGTTTCTAAATTAGAGGATATAACATAGATACCATGTCCAGACAGTCAAGCAGGATATGTTTGTTTATTTATTTGTTTGAGCTGTGGTGCAAGGGAAACCAATGATCCCATATAACTGTAGTCTCTGCTCTCTTAGACTTCTTCCATTGTGGCAAGAGTATGACTACAGCCGATCAAAACCAGAAACCTCTTCCTAGTTGTGTTTGCTACAGAGAAATACTGCTTGGCTTAGCTTACCAGGAAAGGTCTGGGAGACTTTTGGACAGAAGGTGCCATAGGAATGCCAAACATTCATAATGGAATATGAGTTATATCCTTTACAGCACTACATTAAACCAAGCCTCAACTTGGAAGGGCCAAAAGCTATTGAGTGCTAACAGCTGCTTATTTGGGGATCTCCGTAAGCAAGTATCCGTGTTTTGAGAAGCAGAAGCCACACCTAGAGCTAACGAGTGTTGCTGAGACCGGTCTCACGTGTGGTTATTCTCATCGAGTGGCCGTGGAAGCTGGGTTACTCTCTCCCCAATGCTTTGCTCATCTGAAAAATGGTCAGTGGTCAGTAGAGGCTGAATTGTGTTACCGGTCCAGTGGATCTCCTTGCTGCTCATGTGTGGAAAGTGAACAATAATGAATGGGGAAAAAAAGAAAAGCCGCCACGCTCCTCATCCGCTTGGTGACTGCGTACGCTGCGGTGTTTTGGGAGCTCGGTGTGAGACAGTCCCCACCCCATCGAGGGAGGATGGAGCTTTCACTTCGGAGTGCTTATAGAAAAAATCAGGGGGTTGTAGTATGCTTAAAAACTAAAAGTTAAACACTTCTTACAAATTGTTCACTGTGTCAACAGTGGTTGATGGCGGGGGGGGAACTTTCTCTACAACTTCCCTTGAAGAAGTGCATGCCCCACAGAGGGCATTGCAGTCATGCGTGGGCTGTTGACAGCTTGGAAAATAAAGTTGCTTAGCTCATGTAAACAACAGAAACCTGTGAAATACAGAAATATGAAAAGTGTTTGGAAGTTTAAGCTCTAGAAGAGCTAGCTGAGTGTTCAGTTAGTCCCTTTTCCCACATGTTTATTTTAACTGTCCTGCTGGGAGACTAAAATTCATCCACATCAGGGAGTTTAAGCTGATACTGGAACCACTGCAGCTTTAACTCCGTCACTGTACTGTGTAGAGGGGAAAATAATTTGCAAGGACCTTTATAGTTAACAGAAGTAAAACGAGGGGCTTCTGTAACTGTGTGGACCTGATTTCATCGTGCTACAGTCTCTTCTGCTTTGAGACGGTAATTAAGTTTGCTAAGGGAGTTAAGGGATGATGGAAACTCTAGCAGTAGATAAAGCGTTTCTATTTCTGGCACCTTGGGGATAGAGTATCAATTCACCGCAACAGATGGAGCAAAAGCCCTTGAAGTGCTATTGTTGAAATAACTTTGAGACCTGTCATCTGCTAAGAGATACTGTTCACCAGCCGGCACTAAGAAGGTTCAGGTTGGTGGCGTGAGATCCTGCCAAATGGCCGTCGCAGCTGTGGTTTAAGTAAGAGTTGACGGGGAAACAAGGTAGGTGAACAGCAATCTGCCCGGGAAGGAAGGTTTGTTGGAAAGAAGTTTCTCTCTCCTAATGTTTGTAGGGAAAAATTGGAGTGGAGAGCGTGTGATTTATAGTTCAGCTTGTCTCATCCGTACTGTGTTGATAGGTTGTTTGAATTGTTTATAACTTTGACTAAATTGAACTTTTTGGCCAAAAAATACTAGTGTGTTTTGTGTGTCTGCTTAAATATAATGTAAAATATAAAATAGATTTTAAATATATTTAATATAAAAATATATAAAAGCTCAGCGAAATAGGTTAACTGTTTCCGTACCCGAGATTAGGTCGGGGAGGATTGTTTTTCTTCTGTTGAGAAATGAAATCCTATAATTGGTTCATTGAAAAGCCCATGAACATGATACTGAGTTGTCCAGAGCTGCTGATTAGCGTGTGTGAATCATGGGAAAAGTAAAGCCAATTAACATACCTCTCATATGCCAGCTGGGCTTAGATGCATCTTTAGTTTTTGACCTTAAACATGCTTCTGCTGGGAATACTTTTTTTAGTATCTAACCTATTAATAATTTAATTCAGACTTATGACTACGAGGGGCAAATATAACAAAATAAACAAAAGAAAGCCCCCAGACCCCAACCAAGCAACCAAACCCAAACAAACCAACAAAAACCCGCAACAAACCAAACAAACAGCTGGCAGAGCTAATGGATGTGTGTTACTATGAATCACTAAAAAAAGAAAATCAATTATGCTAAGAATGAAGCTTAAACTTGTTCCAGTATTAGGTGGGAAGGAAATATTATTAACTATGCCCTGTTAGGACAGCTGTTTATTTTTGTTAGACACTGGAGGGCCTACTCATCTGTCTTCTTCTGCCCTATCATTTTCTAGCATTTGATAAAGCACAAGCGTCCGTTAAAGCTTTTCTCATAATCACCACATTCATGTCCCTCTCCCTCTAGTTTCTCTGATGCCTAGTATTAATTGTTAGAGGCAGCACATGGAAGCAGTAAGAAGTCTGTAGTTTTTACAAAAATGAGATTTTTGCCATTCTGTAAGAATTGGCTGAAGGTTGCCAATTAACTGAAAACTTTTTGAGGGAATTTTTTTTTAGTCGGTCTTTTAGGTATCACTTGCAGGGCGCTCTGAGAAAGGCAAAGACGACTCGAGTGTATCCTTTGGACCGATTCTGCATAGCGCTGTACCGTGTCATCTAAGCACGTAATACCAGTTTTATGCCTCCAAACAAGAATTCTCTATCCATCTAGGAAAGGAGAGTGAAATATTGGATTCAATGGCTTCTACGCTGTCTTGCTGGAATTCATAGAGCAAAGGTACTAAATCTCAAGCATTATCTGCAAAAGAAACTATTTAGCAATCTTTCGTTCTTATCAAATTGTTTACTCTCCCCACAAAGGGCAAACAGAGCTGAATTGATATCTTCTCTCTAATTTTTCAAGTGCTAGCTCAACTGCAGAGAAAGCCAAATTCCTGGAAGCTATCTGCCAAACATTACAGAGGTCCGTGGAGTAAAAGAGTAAGTGAAATGGGATTATATGAAATATGGGGAAGGAGGAGACTGCGGTACTTGTAGGGTGTTGGTGGGAGATTTTGATGACTCCGGGGTAATGTCTTTCAGCTCTCCTGTGTGAAATGAATTAATGTTAGGATTCACCATAAAAGTAATCATTTCCTGTGATATCCTAATAAGACATATTTCTGTCTTCCGAGTGCTGTTTGTTTCATCCTCCTAGACTTTTTAGCTTGAAACAAACCTGTAACATGCTACGTTGTGGGACAGAAGGTAGGGTTTCTTCGAGATGGACCTAGATGCCGTGATTCTGCAGCACTCCAGTGTCCCTAACAAAAATCATCCATGGCATGTTTGGAAAAAGAAAAGCCAGGGCCCTGAGAGGCAGATTGCTCTGAGTGAAGGACTAGAAAATTGGGCTTGATTATCAAGAGCTGCTGTGGAGTAGCACAGTGGCATTTCAGAAAACTGGCTGCTGCTTTGAAAACCGATACGGTCATTTTCCATCCTTCCATTACCAAAAGGATGGGAAACGGGTTTCATCTTTAGGTTTCTAGAGAGCGCTGGACCAGACTCCATCATCTCACTGTGCTGTGCCTTAGGTAAGGTGATTAAGATGTGACTGCCCTCTACTTCAAGCTTTCCCAGAAGCAAGGTGCATGAGCTTTACAAAACTCCCTGTGGGAAAGTCAGTCTGATGCTGGTTGCTTCTACCGTCCTGTATGTTGCTTAGGGAGTTTAAAAGCCTGCTGTAGGTGTCCTGCGAGCAAACGGGTTGAATCGGGGAAACTACGAAGCTTCTTTATTGTGTGCAAAGTAATACAAAAGTAAATTTACTAGCTTTAATGGAAGATGTATACAGAGCTATGGGAATACTGTGAAGTCAAAACGGCGTAGCCCGGCTTACTGCAGAGGAAGCACGTCTTGTGAAAACTCCTTCCATTGCACTGGATTTCCTCAGCGTGGTACACTGTCTTTTCACAGGCACCACATTTGGCTCCACCTCCCCAGTTCGGCATCCTTGTATCTGAAGGGTAACCTGGAAAATCAAATTACATAAATGAATACAACAGCAAAAGTGAATTATTTTAAACAGAACAGCTTGATTTATTTATTTTTTTTTAAATTATTTCCCCCCCCCCCCCGCCTCCAGTCAACTGCTGTTGCATATCTGCAATATACTACATACCCTTGCGGTAGCAGCAGTGTATCCTATCCATGGGTGAGGGTGCTAGCCTGGTGCTTCGGGGGCGGGGGAAGGGGCAGAGACAGTTTAAATCCTCTGTCCTGTGTGACCCTCTTTTGTAAATAAGGATATTCCTTAGCTTGGTATATTGTGATGGTAAATATGTGAAATGATTGCGAGGTGTTTCAGTGAAAAGGTGCCAGGATCACTCCAACCTCGTCTGGAGAAGCGGATCTAGGATTTATTTTCAAAAAAATAGTCATTTTCTTTCAATCCTGCCTTCCCCTGTATCCCAGCGTAGCCTTTTCCCCTCAGTTTTTGCTTTATGTGTGTTGATCTGGTTTTGCGAGGCAATTTTTAACGGAGGCTAACAAACACTTTGAAGCTTTACTGGATTTTAAGCAAAAGCGTGGACAGTACTTGGCATTACATTTTCTCCAGAACAGTATTCTACCTAGATTCTCTGTTAAGAGACAGCATATAGTACTATTTATAGACCTCCAAAGCAAGTGCTAGTTCATCCAGTGCCACATGACACGTATAAAGGCAATTTTCTGTGTCGGTATAATGATATTCTCTGCAATTCATACCTGGATAATTCCACCTTGAAGTGTAACAAATGGACGATGTTATTTCAGAGGACACTTTAATAGAAACAAGTTGGTTGTTGCTTTTCTGACATAAGCCTTGTAAGACAGCTGCAGGATCACTGTGCTGCACAGCCGTTATAAAGTAATAATAGGTTCCTGAGGTGCTTAAAGTGTGTTTTTCATTGTCAGTTGTTTTTAAAATCCAAACATCGGTGAAAAAAAGAGTAGTGGTTACTGTTCCAGTTCTTCCTATTCCAGCTACCGTTGAAGTGACTTGCCCAAGGTCACACAGGAGAGCAGTGTCGGAGCCAGGAGCCCAGCTTAGGTCGCCTGATGGCAGGCTCAGTAAGTGCCCTTCCTGGTGATTGTGCTATCACGCATCCGAAACAACCCCAACCTACGCGTTTGCCCTTCTGTTTTCTTGTTTGAGTCATCATTTCTGGAAAGACTGGGACGTCATCTTGTCACCTGCACATCGTATTATCGGGTTGTTCCAAGCTCCTGGCACAGGCCTTCCTTCTCCTTCTTGGAAAACCGGTCACCTTCTTATTATAGTTCTTTTGAAGCCTGCTTGTGCTATTTATGTTTGATTAAATTCACCATAAGATACTCTTAGCTAAGAAAAGGATTTTGAACACTGAATCAGGCCTGCTACCTGAGAATTTTCTTCTGAGGTCAGGTGAGAGAGACGGGGGGCATTTATCACAGCAGTGATGTAACAGAGCTGGTATTTTCAGTGCTTGCAGTTTAGACTAACATTTTACCGTGTCTCTACATTGGACACTAATGTCCCGTGTTTATCGTCAACTCAGTGACTTCTGCACTTTATCTTCTGAATTTCAGAATGAAATGAACAATTTCTACATGCCAGCTCTGCAAGCTGAAACTGAAGCTGGAGGGAATTCTTTCTGGCAACTAACACTAAAACTCATGCAATGGTATAAAAGACACGTCTGTCCAGCAAACGTTAGGTAGCATAGGAGTGTGTGCACATGCTGAAGCAACAACACTGAAGACATAGCAACGTGGGCACGTTTTAACAGTCGGTGTTCGGTAACAGTGCAGATACCAGCGTATCCAAACATCTCCGCTTTAGTGCTGCGGTTATTGGTATATCCTTAACCCTGTATAATTACATACTCAGTGTTGTGACTGTTACCTGCAGTAGACAGCATACCCGTCATCCTCATGCAAGATCCAGTCTCTCCTTCTCTTTGTGACGCTGATTTATGCTCACCTGAACAACCTCCCCAGCTCAATCAGCCTAGTCCTCTGCTGTCATACAGCAACGGCGTCGTTCATCTCTTTCAGACCCTATGGCTTCTCTTGGGAGGCTGTTCGCGAGCCGAACTGCTCTGACAGTTAGAGAGCAGTAATGATGCAAAAAGGAAAAGAAAACTCAGCTTGCCTCTAACTCTGCTTATCTGTAATGTAATGAGTAGTGAGCAAAAATCTGATGTAGCTGAAATAAGAAACAAAAATAACTGCATGCAAGGAACAGACTATGAATTTGGTCCCTTCTTACTCAGTGAAGGCTTTACTGAACAGCACTGTTAAAATCTTTTTTCCATTGCTTTTAAATGGGAGATAACGGAACAGAGAGAAATCTTTCATGTAGGTAAAATCTTGTTGTCTCATTCTGCCATTCTGTATTTTCTCCTATTTTTGAAGTACTTTTGTATCCGTGCCGTTTTTTGCTCTTACAAAAATAGCTCAAGTAATGCCTCAAACATTTTAAGAGAAGGAAGAGTGACGGGAGATAAATATCAGGTTTGTGACACTTCTTTGAAATTTAAAATGAGATTCTTGTGTTCACGATACTCCCTTTCAAATTGAGTTTCCAGTTGAATCCCTTCCCAGCTGGAGCAGCACCGATAGCTGCCTGGGAAGAGAGTGGTTTGTACCTCCAGTCTCTGTAAAACTGCTGCTGCTGTTTTAGTTCCTCTCAAAAGCACACCAAGTATCTCAATCGGTGGCAATGGGATACTTGTTGGAAAGTAGCTCCAATTACATCATTAGCTGAAGGAAAAAAAAAATAATCTCTGAAAAAGTCTGATAATGCGTGATAGTAAACCTTGTACTGTTACAGGCTGTGGTTAGAGCTCTTAAAAGAACCATTGCTCCTGAGGCTAATTATAGTGACATGACTGGGCATGCATACACATTTTCCATGTTTTTTTGGCATCGCCTGATGGGAAGCTGTAGGAGAAAGAAGTCACGGTAAAAATGTTCCC
The DNA here is from genome assembly GCA_013401275.1 of Pandion haliaetus. Lineage (NCBI taxonomy): Eukaryota > Metazoa > Chordata > Aves > Accipitriformes > Pandionidae > Pandion > Pandion haliaetus. Next base: position 21,399 of record VYZV01039000.1, on the reverse strand, counting down.
ATAAGGATACCGGTGTAAGAACGGCAGCGTATGCCCCGATGTCTGCACTGGCTGGCTTAACAGCTGCGTGACGTACCAAGGCAGGCCCATGCTCTTTGTGTCTTTGCTTTATTCCTCTCTCCGAACACTGAACTGCAGTGGCCGTCCCTGCGGATGCTGCCTGTGCAGTGGTATTACCATGAGCAAGTAAATTCCACAGGGTATATGGCATTCGTCATTTTCTACTCATCTAAATTATAACAGTGGATAAAGCTCTATCCTTACAATGTGCAAATGGAACTTGGTCTCCTGTTTGTCATAAGAAAAAAATATACCCAAAGCCTTACTTTCACTTAATTTCATTGGGTTTCGGTATCTACATCCCCTTGAAATTGCCTGACCTTTGTTGTCTTAATCTGGTTAACTTGCAGTGACTGCTAACCACATGGTCCTTGTTACATGTTGGTGATCTAGTGGGAGGTAGAGTGGACCCATTCTAAATGTATTAAACATGTGACGGAGAAACTTTGGAGCGTGAGTGTTATGACATGTTGGCAGGCGCTCACAGTACTGTTAAGCCGGAGGAGTGCTCTTGGACTTGCTCTAATAGTATTCAGCAGCTTGTATCGTTCCGCTTCAAAAAGCAGCTACTACGTGGAGTAGAATTTATACACGTTAGATGTGCAGCCAAGGATATGTGCTTCTCGTTATTTAGAGCTTGTAACACTACCACATCGGCTAGCCTCAGAGCAAGGAAGCCTTTGAGGTGTTTTTGCACGCTGCACGGGCATGAAAAAATGGGAGCCGTCTTCTGTTGGGCTGTTAGTCATACCGTACAAATCCGGATGGCACATAACTGTCACAGAGTGTGTCCCACTCGAATCCGAGTGCTATTGATAAGTATATAATCCAACAATAGATTTAGATCCATTGATCTAAATGGGAAGTGGATGCAGTACTGGCCTGAGGAAGTTGCGTAGAGGAGTAAAAGGCAGTGCTAGTGCTAGACGGTGTGGTGCAGGTGAAAAAGATGTTGAAAGTAAATCTGGTGTTTCCTTGCTAAACAGGAGGTTTTCCCTCCTGTGTGCTTACGCATTTGACAGTCTAGAGCTCAGGTCATATCTGAGGTGGACTGCAGAAGCTGCGTTTTGTGTGGCTGGGAGGATTATTTCAGGGTGCCCCAAGTGCTACAGGATGGCTTTGAAGGGGATAAACGGAATGGGAAATGTCGGTCTTCATGACCGCCGGTAGGAATGCTGAATGGGGACTGATGGGTAGGATGTGCCTTGCATCTCTCTCTGTTTTAGACCCAGCTAGCTGTTCGATCTAGACTCAGTTGAAAGTATAAAAATACTGATTCCTTACCTAACAAATAAACAGTAATAATATCAAATTAAATCACTGTCTACGTTGAAAGGCCAGTATCAAGGCTACATCTCAAAATTCTTTTCCCAGCTGAAGTCTGTGGGAAGTGCCAACGCAGACGGGACTTCATTCCGGTATCTAATCGCAGCTCCGCTGCTGACCTGTCCTGTGACCACCAGTGACTCATTCGACCGTCCTTACTGTTACTTGCCTCGCCAGCACCTTGGGGATAATGATATATAGCTTCCTTTATAAAAGTAGCAATAAAATGCTGCTGTGGTTTTTCTCTTCTCTGCAACTAACACCCCCTGGTAGGTTTTATCTTGATGTGTCTGCGGTGTAAAGCGCAATTCCTGGCACTGCATCTCCAAAAGCCTGAAAGTGTTTTTTGTCAAAATCCAATCCATTGCAGAAAGCGTTCTCCCTCAGCAGAATAGATTTACAACAGAGAAAACGTGTGTGTTTGAAGACTGAACTCATTTAATGAAGACGCAGTATTGTTTTGTACTTAGAATCACGTTTCTTAGATTCTGATGCATTCAATGGACTATGGATACAGGTACATTTTATTACGGTCATACATTTAGCCTCCACCACGATCTCATTATGACTAGCTATTTCTGCAGGAAACAAACACACAGATCAAGGGATGGGAATTTCCACACTGACAGGAAAGTACATACTGATTTTTTTCATTGACACTGGTCACTCTTAAGTTACACAAGCTCTTTTGAAAATCTTTTGTTTAAGTGAGTTGATAGGAAGCACGTGATGTGCAAAGCTGATAGAAAAACCCAGAGTCCCGTCTCGGAGTCCTTTGCTTTCATCTTCCAAACAACCTATTATTTTCTAGCATAGTAATACCACATTTCTTTTAAAACTTGATGCACACTTTTGCAGAAATTTAAGGTTGCACCTCCAAAAAATACGATACCCTGACACTAGGACAACGTACTCAGCTCTGACGTAAAAAACAACGCACCCCCATCCCCCGTACTTGTACATACACGCTCAGAGTTCAGTTTGATTCATGTGGCTGTCAAAACTGCATCCTGCTGTACAAATGATCTGTTCCTTTTGCCAGACCTAATCCTGGGCTATCAACTTTCACTTTTCCTCCCACAAGCTCCTTCTCTAAATCCTTATCTGTGCACTAAGTCTTTTAAGTGCCAAGCAAAACTGTTATGGACTATGAAACGGTGCCATGACGATTGAGATCAGACACAGAATTATTTTATCTACATACAAGGCTTTATTCTTTGAAATAATTTTATCTTTAGGAAGAAAAGTTTTCAAAGTAATTTTTTTTTTTTTTTTTTTTTAACTATTGGGGCTTTTCTGAAGACTCGACCAACTGTGCTGTCTTTTAATGCTTGCGTGATGGACGTGTGAATTCTTTGATCCTGAATTCTTATCTAGCCATTTTCTGTCGAGTCTGTATGGAAGTTTTCTTGTCATTTGATACAAAACCAACTGGTCACTGACATTAAATATTTTGAGTTTTTTTGGGGGGGGGGGTTTTTTGGTTTTGGGTTTTTTTTTTTTTTTTTTTTTTTTAAAAAA
>VYZV01039000.1:3669-18460 GCA_013401275.1 Pandion haliaetus | reverse complement strand
AATTATGAAAGCACCTAAATTTGTGCATTGAAAAGTGTCTTTGTACAAAGACAAATTATTTGTGGAAAACATAATTCTGTAGCTTTCTAACAGAATTTTTTAAAGCTTCTGAAACTTCTGTTATCCAGTCTTGCATGTAGTCAAAACGTGTGTCTCATTAACGAGGATGCCCACAGCCCCGTTCTTGTAACACTAGTAGCTACTCGACAGGCTGAGAAGCCCAGAAGAATCTCTCTTATCAGTTGGCTACTCCAAACCTAAAATAGTGCTATCAGCTCCGTGGGACTCGCATTTCTGTACTATACCTACATGTATTTCTTTGTCAAGCAGCAAGCTGTTTCTACCACCTGTTAGGAATTAAAAAATAAAAATACCCAAACCCTTATATCAGAGTCTTGGTAGACCCCGACATACCATACTTACCGGAGTCGCTGGATGTTTCTCCCTCTCTTCTTAGTCCTCGAAGGGTTTGAACGCGAGGGATTCCTGCGCTCTTTAAATGCAGTGGCCACCGCTGTCGGCCCTATAAGCTGGGAGGGGAGGGGAATGAGAGAGAGTTTCAGGGATCTGAGCAATGCCATTGCTATCGCCAAGCTGAAAATAACCTCTGACAAAAGCCCGGCATTTTGTCCCCTGATGTCCACTTGTGAGTAGGTGGACAACAATGCGGCCCCTCAGATTACACCTAGAGGGCATTCCTAACTGCCGCCTAATAGATCAGAAATAAAGATTAAAGTTTTATACTTGCTACTGCATTGCTTAAATGTGAATCATAAAATAACGGTTCCCGAAATGAGGATTTAGTCATAAATGGTCACATTGCCAAAAGTAATTTACCAAAATAATTATTAACCGCCACCCCCCCCAACCAAACCTGTTTGTAGAAACCTCTGGAACTCAACGCTTTTAAACCAAATAGGATTTCATTCTGCGGTTCACGATTTGATAGATACAACTGGTTTGTCTTTTAGGGTATGGAGGATTATGCTTTTCACGCTAAATTTTTACTGGTTTTAGGCATTAAGATGGCTAGTAAGTAAGTATATTGTTTAGCGTGTCTGATCATTGCAGCTACATTTGCCATGCCTAACTTGGAAAAGGATGATGCTGCAGACATGTTAGAGGTGCGGACAATAAAGTGTGAAGCACTTAAAGTTCACTTTTTACAGGGTTTTCTTTTCTGTGCTTCAAAGATTTAGAAGGTAATTCTCATTTTCTAAAGGGATGTCCAACTTCAGCAACTTTGTTCAGTATCATGGACTTAGCTGTGTGTGAAGGGGCTGAGCCCTTACGGCCTGGGGGTTAAACACCAAAAGTCTCAAGCGGAGAGTCTGAACTCTGGGACTTTCATGGGAGTGTAAGGAAATTAGATGCCCAACCCATGTTGGGATTTTAGGGGTCTGTTCACTGAGGCTACTTTGAAAACTCTTAGGAGCCTATCGATCCATTGACTGTTGAGTCCAGCAAAGATTTTTTATAATGCAGCGACAGGTCCTTGATGTAAAGGTGGAGGCCTGTTTTTCCCTGAGCAGGAGAGCTGGACTCCATCTCATCTTGGTCATTCTCCCTGGGTAGTTAAGGGAACGCTTCTGCCTATGTCAGATAAGGCTAAATGCAGAGGTGACAGTGCAGTGTACGTGCTATGAATGTTTCTTGTAAGATGGCGGTGAGGAGGGGTTGGGGCAGGACCGAGCTTGCTGTTGGAGTACAAGGAAAGTGCTAAGAAGCTTGTAACCACTTTGTGTTTGCAGCCTTGGTGATTTATAAGTTAGGACCCTTGACATCTGAGGGAGCTGAAGCTTCACTCGCATCATGTAGATCGTGTACTTGGATGCATTTGCACCGTAACCAACCGCAGGGAAATCTGTGGAGAAAGATTACCCCAAAATGTCGGTAAGTATTTTCCCTTCAGCTCTGTCAGAGAATTTAAGGGGAAAAGGCAGGGAACAACCGTCAGTTTCCTGGTATTGGGTGTTGCTTCCTTTCTGTACTTCTGTGCTACCCCGGATACTGTGTGCCCCTGCGAGGAAGCGCGTCTTGTTGAGAGGCTCTTTACAGCTCAAAGGAGCAGTCAGACCCCTGTGGGTTAGTTGGCATTTCATATAATCCCTGGTCTGCTGTGGTTATCGGGACCTGAGAGGACTGGAAGAACAGACTTGAAATATGCAACTGGAACGTACACATGGGTGAATTTTTATATTCCTGGTGGAGCGGAAAGGTAGTGTTTTCTATAAATCAAAGGTAGGGATTAAAAAAACACTGCTCGGAGAACTGGAACGCAGCATATCAAAAGCGAAGCGAGCCTGAGGATCAGAGGGACTTCCCTAGAGCTTGGCAGCTGGGCACATCGGGTACTCGGGTCACGCTTGAGGGTGGGTGACGCAGGTGGAAAGAACAGTGAGCTCAGCTAGTCAGAGCGAAATGCAAGTCTTCTGGGGAACAGGGTACTTTGAGCAGAGAAGCGGTAGCTCTTCAGCCTGCAAAACAAACAAGAGCAAATTAAAGTGCTAGGTGTTATAAAGCCTGCGTGAAAAAGCAAGCAACTGTATTTTGACAGGAGCCGCGGGACACTAGGCAGCAAGTCAGAATATTATGTTCAGCTTTTCAGAAGAGAGCACTGTTTGTGAGAAGACCATTTCTCCAAGCCTAGTTACTGTAGTTTCTTGCTCTGTCAACTGTGGTGTCCAAGAATGAAAGGTTTGTAGTTTGTTTCCTTTGAGTAAGGCGAGTTTCTGTAAGTCTTTGTCTTTATACTTCTAGAATTAAAGTGATAGCATGTGTAGGGAACATCAATCAATTACCACTTTGGAGAAGGAAACAAAAAATCTACTCACTGCTGCAGTGATAATTCCTCCTTTTTCCAGCTTTTATTCCCCTCTCCCTCTCATGTAGGAGTATTTCAGTAATGATCCTATTCTGTCATGTGTATTGTCTATTAGAATTTCTCATTATTAAAGAGCAAGCCAGTTGGTTTTTACTGCGTTAGCTGTTTTAACTATGTTCTTTTATCCAGTCCAAGCCTGAATTTTGGGCTTTGCTGGCAGTTCTCCTGTCCTAATTTGGACAGCCAGGCACATTTCAGCTGGGAAGGTAGATGACACACTGTACTTTCCTTTGATTTGTTAGTTATTCCTTGTCATCTGAGTGTGAGCTGTATGAGGAGGCTTCACCTTTCTCCTGTCAGCATAGCAGAGACTCTGCTGTACACCTCTCAATTCCGTTGGTTTAACTTAACCTGTTTGATATGAAATTGCGAGAGGGGAGAAACAACAGTTGGAAGGTGACGCTGATCTTTGCTAGAAAGCAGAAACTAGCAGCACAGCCTCTGTGCGGTGTGGCTATGCCCCGGAGACACGGGGCTCCCTCCTTCTAGAAGCCAGACCTTACGCTGTTTGCAGCAGCCAAGAGCTAGCGCTTCAGTAACTGCACAGGTGATTTCTGCCACAAACCGGTTTAGATGGTTCCAAAACCTACGGGGAAATGTTACAAAAACCTTCTCTTGCGCTTGAAGCCTCTCCAGTGTCAAGAGAACCTATAGAGTGCGTATAGCGTAGCAGGCACCTGGCTCAAACTCTGAGTTTAAGAGGAGAAGAGGGCAAGGTAGTGAGTGTTCCTCTTCAACTCCTACGAAGAGTGTCTGCTTAGTTCACGGCCCAAACTATGTAACTTCTCCTTTGCGACATCTGGACAGTGCTTTCCACAATGCTCCAGGGTGATAAAGATACTCTGAATTCCAAACTTCGTAACTGTATTTTCCTCTAATTGTTGTTATTGGGAGATGTAATAACATTTTCCCTTCCTTCAGAAGACACAGGCACCCCTGTCTGACAAATATAAGAACGAAGAGATGCCAGTGAATATACAATGTATTACTTAGGTAATTTAATTTGATCAAACAAAAAAAAGGTCAAAACTCGAGTTTGATGTAAGTTTAATCTGAACAAATTGATTTAAAAATACAGTATAAATAATTCTTAACTTATATAAAACTTGATTAAGAATTAATTTTTTGTTGTTTTATTTTTTTTTTAACTAACTTTACAAAAGAGCATTATTGAACATAGGAGCAAGACATTTTAACTATGGCCTTTTTGTTAAGACATAAAATATGTACACACTCACAGTACTTTTCTTTGTGCAAAATATGTACTGACTGATAGACTGTACCTTTCTGTACAAAGACAATTTCAGCTTACTTTGCATAGCAGAAAAGCAACACAAAAACCACTAGATACGTAACTTTGTTGCTATAATACTTCAGGTAAACCTTTTGGAAAAATATTATTAGACATTAAATTTCTCATTAAGAGCCAGGTTTAATTCTAAAGCATTAATTAAGGCTATTCCAGCATAGAGGTCTTGCCAATACATGTCCAAAACACACATTGTCCATCATACAAGACGTGTGCAGTGTGTTACCAGTAAGTATGCCTGCTAACACATTCAGCAATTTGATACCCCTAAATTAGTCTTCTGACACTTCAAGTTTGCGTTGAGGAATATACAGAGTTCCTTGAGAGATTCTGTCGGTACTATCTGAATTTGCAGATAGTGAAGATACTGTGTTTGGCCCTCCTGGTGTGCGGAAAAAGTTTTCTGTAACTGTCTGGGGCTCTTGGAGTTCCTTTGGAACCGAAGGCTAAAGAGAAGGGAGAAAGCTACTTTCAGTTAAGGGGAAGGAAAAAAAAGTGAATTCTAGTTTTAGGTTTCTACAGGATGTTAGGAAAATACCGTTTTCTCCCAAAATTTAACAAATTAACAACTCTTTACTGAGAAGACTATACCAGTATTCCTTGATATAGCTATAAACATATATATAAAAAATTAATTAAAGAACAATCTGGTTTCCCTAATACCCTCCTATCTCCTTTTTTAACACAAACAGATCTTAGGTGGTACAGCATTACACAAAATACATAGAGAAACTTCCTGGAGGAAAAAAAATATTCTTTTAAAATCCTCTACAATCCCATCCTATTTTAAAAAGTTAACATTAAATGCAAGAATTTTAGATTAGGATAAAAGTAACAAATGGATAATTTGCTAATAAACGTCATCTCAGATCTGTGCAAAATCCTCCCTCTAAACCAGCTGTTTTTTCACATCATGTTGTCTTCCAGCTGGCTCCACTTCGACAACAAATAAGATAATTGTTCTTTCTTTCTAATCTCTCAATTGTATTGTACTTACGCTAGCCTTCACTGCCAGCTCTGTGTGGGCAGTGCTGATTTATAAAGATAAAAAAAATCTTTCTTTAAAAAGTTCTGCCTGCTGTAAAGGAATTACTGCACTATACTTCTCAGTCAACTCATCACAGTCAAAAAGTTGCAATATACTTTTACTTACCTTCTCTTCTTGCAAGTTCCTATTTTCTGAGCTATAGCTAACATTTTCTGGTTGTAAAGAGACTGGCATGTGCTGAAGAACAGGATTTGCAGGAACTTGCACACCAGCAGGTATTAGTCCTACTTGTTGCAGTGTAAAGTTCAGAACTGAAGAACTTGGATTTGGGGCAGAACTGGTATTGCTTGAGTTGAGACAGGAGTTGCTCAGTACAGGTGCAGCAGCTATAGAAGTTGGTGACAGCATTATATTCAAGGGTGTTATATGAAAAGCAGGAATGTTAACTGCTTTCAGTTCAGATGCTGTCACTGGAATGACACCTGAAACAGAAAAATCAACTACTGAAGGGGATTAAAAACTGAGACTCAAGCCATCGCGTTGTGATTTCATTACCTCAGTAGGACAACTGTACGCTGATTTTATTTAATACTCACCAGCAATGGGTGAGCTGTAGGTAGTGTGCTGTAACGAACATATCCCAGCTTTCTCTTTATTAGAAAAGTCTGCTTTGTTGCCATGGGTGCACTGAGTAAGAGGAATAAGATAACCAGATGGAAAAAAAGTCTGAAAAAGAAAAAGACAATACACCTTTACCCCAAACACTGAATAAACAAAAAATGAAGTTTTTCTCCAAAGTTGCATCCCCCTTGCCTTGTTCTTATTCCTGATCCTCCATATCCCCAGGATCCTATACTCCATGTCTGTTACTACCTTCTGTCTGGAATTAGACACAACCGACTCAAGGACACGCTCTTTGAAGTCAGACTGCCCTACTGTGCGCAAGTCAGCTGGCTCCATTTCCAGCTGATATCCTCAGTGAGGAACTGGAAATCCACCTGGGATTAACACGGTGCAGTTAGACTAGACAAAAGAGAAATCCTGATACCAAATACTTTTCTTCCCCCCCCACCCCGAAGAAACATCCAGACCCAGCGATCATCATGTCACCTCATTCTTGGATTGTGTTTTTCCTAAGACAAATATTGGAAGGAAATCCTTTTGCATTTACAAGTTCTGCTTGTCAACAGAACTGTTCTTTATTCAGGTTCTCTACAGTAGTAAGCCTTAACTGCAGCATACCAAATTTTACCGATGAAGAGTTTTGTGTGATTCTGTTGTAAATCAAAGTATTTGAGATTAAATATACACAAACAAGGGACGGGGGAGGTATGGGATCTCAACATTGCCTTCATCTACTTAGTCCTAGTTGTGATCTTCATCCCAATCGAAGCCTGAAAGTGACTTCATGTCCTCTTATTTGTGTACTTAATGCAGAAATAGAAGTCCTACATGCCTACAAAATAAGGTTTTAAAAGCACACTAAAAATAATCCAACCAAAGACAAACTATATATGTGTAGTTCACTATAGTTTTGTTTCTTTTGCAAAGACTCCACACGGTGTTTTCCTAGGTAATGGCAAGACATGCTGTGGTGTCTGACAAAGGTTACCTCATGAGCAGGAATGGCAAATGCTACAGGTATGTCTTGTTTAGTTTTGATTTTGTCCTCATCTTCTGGAATATCATCTCTTTTATGTTGGTCATAGCAATTTGCCGCGTTTTGATCTAATGTTTCAGTTTTGTTCTGTCTCTCTTCCTGGAAATCGACCATTTCGTGATTCATTTGTGAGCTACTGGAAGGTGGTCTTTCACTTTTCAAGGATTCTCCCTTTAAAAAAGTACATACAAAACCAAAGGCAGGCATTGTAAGACTTAACATTCTCAATTACAGATCTGCAACGATATTTATACATTTTAAAAATTAGGAAAGCAAGCTTTCTCTTTTCTCCTGATTCTCAAGTTTGTGCTATAAAAATTTCTAGTCAATAGGACAACCAGTTCCATATTATCCCCTCTTGCTCCTTCACAGCTAGCGGATGTTTGACACCACACATTGTCACAAAACGCTGATAACGTTTCAGGACTGTTTTGGCAAGCACAATTTAAAGCAGCCCATAATAATAATTCACAAAGACGCTAAAATGTTCAGCAACCGAGGAGCAGAAAGCAATCCACACCCAGTTTCTCCATACACATCAAGTGTATCTGAACCTCTTATTCTCTTCACGTGCTGTGTCATTACGCCTACAACGATCCAACATTAACAATGTACAACGTAGGATAGAAACTGGATTTTGGGACATTCCCTGTCCAGTGACTTTTTTTGTGTCCACTTTCCCTCCTAACACCTCTAAACCCAAGAACAAATGCCAGCCATTGTGTAAAGACAAGCAACTCGAACTACTCCAGAATCACTGTATAAATAGGTACGTCTTGACATAATGTTTTGTTAGTTAAAATAAATTAACTCCCATCTGTACACTCTGACACATCTTCTTGGAAATAAATATTTGGAGGGGGACAAGGAGAAAAATACAGCCTGATCCCAGGTCAGCTTTTCAAGGATATATGTTATATTGTATACCGTATATTCTGCCTGATAGGTTGCAAATACCAGCAAGACTATGTGATATTTAATATAGAGATATATATAGATATAGATATAGATATATATAAACAAGCAAAAAACCAGCCGCCCAAACATCAGCAAGCACAACAAATGAACATCACCCCTTCAAGTGTAATGTTATTTAAGACACCTATGCACACTCGCTTTAGCAAGGAACAGCAGACAACTTCAATTTTCTCTTTTAACTATTTTCTTACCCTCCAGAAGGGTGGGTATGAATGAGAACACAAGAACTGGTGTTCCAAACGCCAGCATGAGTACTGTTTCATACAGCAAAGGTTCTGCAAGTCGGCAGTACAAATGCTCTTAAAGTAAGCTAAAGGCTTAAGTGTTTACAAGATTACTCCCCTGGCAGGCTTCCTTACAATTCATTTACAAATTTGACAACAGCTGGTAGGCTCCTAAACCACTTTGAAAACGAGTAGGTGGCAACATCACTAAGCTATAAAATGGCATTTTTAAAACAATTTAACTTACCAGAGAAGTATCAAGGCTTTCCTCATCACTTCTACACTTCTTAATCAAATTATTCTCTTGTAATGCTTGTGATCTTTTAAGGCACCTCTGTGATGAAGCTTCTGATTTTATAGGCGGTCTTTCTTTGGCTGTCAAGGATTTTGTTGGATCATCTGTAGTTACCTGATTGTCCCCTTCCTCAGTGGTTGTTTTATTTAATACTTTTGAATTAATACTCTTAATTCCAGTTACATTAGCACATGGTAGAGGCTGCAACATGAAACTTGGGCTGTATGTTGTCACAGTGTGGGCTTGGGAAGGATGCAGATATATTGCATACGAAACACCAGCGGGAGTACGAGGTAGTATTACTGGTGAGACTGAACTGTGGCTTGGAGGACAGACACCCAGTGGCTGTGCAAGAGCTGGCTGCTGACAGGGTACTGTGGTGCGAGGAGCTTCGGGCTGGGGGACTACCTCAGGCGAGGACTGATTAGATTCCAAAGCAGATCTTGACAATTTCATTTTCACCTCTTTTGCTTTCCTTAAAAAAACCCAACAAAACAAACAAAACGAAAAACCCAAACATATTTTAATGCCTTTGTGCAGAAATGAATGCCCTGACAAATTATTTTCTGCAATACAAAGACCTGTACTTCGCAATCCACTGAGCAGAAAATAAGTGAAAAAAATAGCCTGCAGTGTCAGGGGTTACCATTCTTCGCAGGCTATTGCCCAACTCAAACTGAGCGTAGCTTTAACTTAATGGCCAGTGACAAAATAAAGCTTCTCACCTTAACACTTGTGCAAACTTACTTTGATTGTCCTTCCAGCTGATGTTTAGCGATTGCTGGAACCTGAGCCATTTTACTTGGGAGAGCTGATAAATTTTGATCAGTACCTGGTTGGAGGGAGAAAACAAAACAAAACAAAACTGTTCCTAGATCAAACACAGAAGTTAAATTTTGTCTCGAGGAGACTGCGTTATTTAATGTGGCATACACATTTAATGAGAAGACACTAAGACTCTACATTATCGTCAAACTGCAGCCCAGACTTGATTTGATCAATTGGATGGTAGCTTCCAACAAACAAACTTTAAAGCCTCAGCTCCATTCCCCGCTCCCCTCTCCCCCCGCCCCCCCAAGAGGCTACCTAACAAGAACATGAATATTGATAGGTCATTTTCTGGGGCAATTTTACAGGATACAGAACTGCTTAGATAGTGAGATCTAAAGCAGAGTTTCCACAACAAACCAGGGTTAGGGCAGTTCATAGAGAAAGATACAATATCCAGAGAACCAGCTATACTACACAAACAAGTTTGGAGCCAGTAAGACATCACACAAAGTCAGGACAGTGATACGTAAAAAGCGATTGAATATTCTCCTTAAACTCCAAACAGTAATATGCCGCTCCTTGTGTATTTGGTGTGAAAGGGGAGGCTAGAGTTCCCTGCAGTGTGCCAAATTTGGTCTAGATCTCAATGAATATTTTGTTACAAGTGCACAAGCTGTGACTGGATTTGGTCCACCAAACTGGTAAGAGCTTCTAGTAATTGCAGAACTTGCGCAGTGAACAATCTTGTAAGGCCTCAGATTTACAGGTAACATGTATCTTCCCCATCTTGTCTATTTTTGACATTTCTTAAGACATGTTTGTTGTAAGAAGGCATATCCACCCACCCGCATCTCCTATGAGGAGATGGCAAGCCTGAATACTTAACGTAAGGCTACAGCTGAGTTAAAAACATACTTAGAAAAAGATACAGAAATGTATTTTTCAGTTACTTACTTGCGCTCATTTTAACTGGGCTGGTTGGAGCAGACTGGATCTTTCTTCTGTCGTTTTCTATACTTTTAACTAACTTTATTAGAGAAGGATGCCGAGTGAAGTTTTGCCTTCCTCTGGAAGGAAAGAGGTTTTTTGAACACTGCTCTTTGGAAGGGATGGATTCTGAAATAGATGGGGGACAGCTCGTAGAAGTTGTTTCAAGTTTTGTATCTAAAAAGCAGAAAAAACCCCAAAGAGTAAATACATATGATGTGCAGATTCAGTAATTAAAAGCAGTTATTTGAGCCTGGCTTATAATTATCAAAGTACCAGCAGCAGCAAAAATGGAAATGCAAGAGTCTCAGTATGAGTACACCCACTGCGTGGAAGTATACACTGGTGTGCTGTGCTGTCAAGGAGTAAGGACAGTGATGTAACTAGTAAAAACTTTCTGCTTAGTTTACTGTCTGTTGGTCAAAAAAAAAAAAATCTAGCGGAGAAAACAAAACATTCAAAATCATCAGCAGAACAAAAGGAAGTGACACACACACCTACCCTGAATATTTGGCAAGATGTCGGGTCCTGTCCATTTGAATGCTGGTTTTCTACCTCTCTCCTCTGTAACATGAACTTTCTTGATAAGGTCAAGGCTACTGAGAACATTTGCTATGTCATAAAGTCTCCTAATTTTGGCTGAAATAAAATAAACAAATGTAAAGTATAGCAATTCTGATTAACAAGTTAACATACAGCAGATTAAAAATGTTGTAATGCCCTTTTAGCAGGTAAAAGGAAAAACCTTTATCATTTTTTTGTTAGAATGATTTTGTGGAACAGGTATTTATACTATGAAATAACACATCACAATATAAAGTTTATATGTAAAACAGGATGACATAGATAGCAGCATTTTCTTTTCTAGATCTGTAAGTATATTATTCAAAACAAGTTGGGTTTTGTGCAATGCCCAAACCTATACAAATTCTGTAGTGAAAATAAGTAGCTTAAAAGGCAGGTACATGCATGCAATGGCAAACGTGGGAAAGAGGGGGAAGAGGCACACTAAAATCCAACAGGATAATCATCCTGCGTGTTCTTAACCGTTTTCAGGTTGAGCTATTGGGGAAAAGTTTTAGGCAGCAGTCAAATTACAAGTGACTTCTGGACTGCAAAGTGAATGTGCTTAGGCCTATGCTTCTGCTACTGAAAATTTAAAGTCTAGTAAGTCACGGAACTTGGGACTATGCTTCTTAACCAAGAACAGGGTAAAACATGTTACACCTGAAATACAGACACGAGGATGGAATGCCCTGAAAATGCTTTTATCATGAGACAGACGTTACAGAGGAAAAAGAAAGAATGAAAACAAACAAAAAACCCGCTACTGACTACCCACCCACCCTCTCTATGTTGCCATGATGCAGTGGAAAGGAAATTATGAACTGAAACCAGCAAGGATCAGTTTTCTTTTTGCATAGATGCAATTCCATAAAAAAAAAAGCAGTGGAGTCTGCCTGAGAATCAAGGACGGGTGTAATTTTCAATGAAATCCACAATTAATTGTTGGTCCCTCAAGAGCAGGCACATTTTTGATTATTACACATATAGAGGCCTAGACCTAGAAGTACCTTTTCATTTGAATGGAGAGGATGATGAGGAAGTATGCAAGGAACTGAGAACAGGGTGAAAGAATGAAGAAATAATTGGCAATTGCAGCATTGGGTTTCACTTCCTCTCACGTGTAAGTTATTAACAGGACTTTGACAGAATTTATTTACATTTCCAACAAGTAAGTTACATGACCAGAACACAGGTTTGCATGATTCTGGGGCATCTTTGATGAAATGATGACATCAAATCCTTGACAGACTGCTTGAGGAAAGAGAAATTGTTACCAGTGAGCAGCCTTGTGACATTACTTCAGGAGAGAGGATTTAATAGAGTTTTTCTCTTACGTGATCATTATGTATCGAGGACTATGCACAAGTGGGTCCCTGTTAAAAACTGTGCAAGGTGTTTGGTGAGTTTTTGGAGGCTCAAATACATTTATGGCAGGAAATAGATGATGGTATTTTACACTGTATAAACTAGCACTAGATTTAGCTTAAACTTGATGTTTTACTTACTTTTAAACTTGCTTTTATCTAAGTCTTCCAACTGGTCTTCTCCAATCAAGATTTTAGCAGCAACTTCAAGGCTTACTATTTGAGGAGTCGATACAAGAAACAGCATCACAAATTTCTGACTCATCACTCGTAAAGACTTGTCTTTCCTGCTATTTACTGATGCTGCAGCAGACACGAGAAAGGATTAAAGTATTAAGTGACACGCCAGCTACAAACATTTTTAAAACACTGAAGAAATTTGTCAGTAACAATTATTATAAGAACGAACAACACAGCAACTAGGCAGGGCCGATGTGGACTCCAGAGTCATGTTTCTACGTGGCAAGAATCAGATAATAAGGGGAATACCAAGTCGAACTACAAAGAAGAGAATGCGATGTTTCCCCCTGTATACATTTCCTATTGTCTGACAACTTGTAGTCTTAAAGATGCTTAACTGCAGGTTATACAATGTATGTAATAAATCTTAATTAACATTTCTTCCATGAATCAAACCTAAATTAAAAAATAAATAGAGTAATTTATACTTTTGGCTTCTGTAACATTCAGTTGTAACAGATCCTTCAATTGGATTGAATGCTGGGTATGTTTGATAGTTTCACCTGATGCCCCCTTGTTCTTGCACTGTAAAAACAAAATACTTGTGTAAGAATTGAATGAATAAGAGAACTGAAAGAGTGTGGAGGACTTTTTCTCACCACAAACAGCTGTGGTGCCTTTCAGGCAGTCGCATTTCAGAAAAAAAAAAGTCCAATAAATGTTTTTTTCAAGTTCATAGATACTTATCATTAAAGCACATATTACTGTTGGCATTATAGAGAATTATTACCAGCACGAAATTCCATTCCTGGGAGCTCAACAAAAGACATTTCTGAATGCTCATTTGAGCCAAAGGATCTTGCCATTTCTTCATTTCTTTCACCATCGAGATCAAATTCATGCTCATACTCTCTTTTCTTGATTATCTGAATTTGTTGTGTATATTTGTTCTCTTCTCCAACTTTTTTCAAAGCCTGCAGGGTTTTGGAGAGATTATGTCGCCCGTGCCAAGCATATCTGTTTTTGGCAAGGCGGCTCACCATGTGTAGGCTCTCTAGCANCCAATTCCTCGTTACAAAGGTTTCTGAAAATAGCCCTCATAGATCTTGCCAGCAAGGAAGAGAAAACAATTCTTGCTTTAGATATGGAAGGACTTGCTTTTCCACAGTCATAGTTGGTTTACAGCATTCCTTGAGAAATAAAACGTACTGTTGCCAAAAGAGCCATTAGAAGGGTTTTGATACAGCTTTAAAAAAACCCAAAGCGTTTTTAATTATTCATTGCATCGATTTTAGATCATCTCACTAAATAACCTTGGAGACTCATGGTAGACAACTGTTCTGTAACTTGGTTTTATATGTTACTAACACGCTGCCCTCTTCTTTTTGTCTGTTACATTCTTGGTTTTGACTAGGCATTTTCTAAAAGAGATGTTATTTTGTACAAAGTATAAATAGAATAGATTTTGTTTAATTTGCAGTTCACCCCTCTTCTGTGTCCCGCAACATATTCTGAAGAGACAACACCAAAAAATTTTATAGCAATATGATTTTTAACTATCAGTGTTATGATCTGTAGAATACTGTAATTTCACAGCTCTGATAAAAAAAAAGCTGCAGTTTAATGTTAGCAACTTAGACTCTCGGTAGATCATTCGTGTGATATAAAATGAGAAAGTTAAGTTATCATAGAAAGTAGTTTCTTGCTTTGATGTCATGATTGGACAGGAAGTTGTGGGTTCAGCTTGAGACACTCTAGTTCCTGCCACAAAAATCCAACCACTAATCTTAGCCATCATCTCTAGATCCAAAAACCTGCAACTGGTTATTTGTGGTGTCGGCAATAATTTAATGTGTAGTATTAAACAAAATTCAGAGTTTCTCAATTCAGTTCACTGCAGGAACTTTAGCTTTTTAAAAAAATTGCTCGAAGAATGAAGAGTTTAAAGCCAGGTTTAAATGAGTTTTAGAGTACACAGTAAGCATTCAAAATTTTACAGAGCGAAAACGTACTAACACAAATGGTAGGTTACCGGCACATTTGAATGAAGAAATATGTAACAGCCTCTAAAGCAACTTACTAAGCTCTTCAGCTACTTCATCGAGGCAAATGTAATTATTCTCAGCAGTGCTGGGGTAATCAGGATATCGAGCTAAGAATTTATGACACAGTAATCCTAGACTTTTCTCTTTGCGACTTGGTTGAGATTTTTCATATTCATCTCCCGATAAGTGCTCCTATACAGGAATAAGAAAAAGAGAATTTGAAATTTTTGACAATATGTAAACACAGCTATTTAACAGTTTCATTGTGAGCACTGTCAAGGGCCCAGTGTTCTCCCGTTGTCCCCAACAGCTGTGAAATAAAACCAGCAAAACATTACCTGTTGCATGTAACTAGACAATATCCTTACTTCTATTTGGTAAGCACTCCAGAATCAAAACTTTAAACAAAGTTGCAGTATGTTAATGTATAACTCTTTATACTGAATAAACAGCCTTCAGCTAGCTTTAAAAAAAAGTAAAGAAAGACGACCCCTTTACAACATACCTGCAAACAGTGTTTTGCCTGCAGGACCTCCCTT
>VYZV01038999.1:52229-83448 GCA_013401275.1 Pandion haliaetus | reverse complement strand
TTTTTTTTCTTTTTGTGTGTGTGTGTGAAAGGTTTCTCCTCCCCCAAGGGCTGGCGAGCACCTCTGTGACTGAGTGGGAAGGTGAATGTGCAATATTAGTGGCATTTCTCCCGAGAAAATATTAAGGAACTTGTCCTGCTTACAGATATACAAGGTACACAAAGAGCTGTTTAAATAAACAAACAGAATTGATTCCTAAATCATACTTCTGTATTCAGGAGCAATGGACGTCAATCAAACGTGGGTGACATTTGCCTGTCAATACAGGGATGATGGGTGGAAAGAGTGTGACTTATTACAGCAAGGCAAGAATCGGAAATGAGCAACAGTGGCAAATAGGACAACAACCAAATAATAGCAACTCCAGCGATGATCAGAGGGCTGTGATCTTGTCTTGGATTTTATTAGCACAAATCCCCTCTCCCTTCACCCATTCTCTTTTCTTTCTTTTCTGTTCCACAACACAATAAGGTCAAACAAGCAGGCAGTGGGAAACAAAGATTCATTGATTCTTTCTTTTAAGCAGAAATGTCAGCAGCTCCTTTTGCTCTTTCATGAGAGACTCAAAGGCAGCAAGTGGGTCCATGCTGCGTAGAAATGGGCCAGCCCAGCTCCTTATCTCCCCAGAAAACTCCCGATAAAGCTTCCATTTCCTGCACTTGTAAATATCCCCCCCCCTCCTTTTTTCTTTCTTTTTTCTTTCCTCTAATGCTCTGTCTTAAAAAAATTCTTTATCTGGCACTGACACAAGCTAGCCAGTTCCCTCAGCTAAGGGCTTCCCCTCAAGACCCAGGAAGGCAGTTGAACACACTTGGAGGTTTATGTTCATATCTCATCGCTCTCTCCACCCCATAGGAAAGGGCTTTCAGCAGTGCTCTTTCATCTGGATAGGAAAAAAAGAAAAGTTGCGCCAAGAGTGACAGGTCCGTCTCGAGCCTGTAGCTGAGCTCTTGAGGCATTGTATTTAGTCATCCCTAACCCAGGTGGTTTTTGTGACATCGGGATGTGCGTAAACCTCTATTGCAAGGGCTGTGTTACACGTTGGGAAAACAGCAAATCTCTTGCCTTCAAATAGACACAAACCTATCGTGGTCTGTCAAGCCATAGTGATGCTGGGTGACTTATTGGCACCAAGCACACCCTTAGTTCCTTACTCCAGCTATGATAGGCCTGATTTTTAAAGCAAGGTCCTACCTACCATACCAACCATGTTTACCTTCTTAATAGACAGTTTTATCCTCATGCATATTGCCAAGAATGCTCATTTACTCTAGACTCTTGACTTTCTTCCAAAGAAGACCTGTGAGCCGGCTGCAAAAATCACAGCCTGAGTAAGCAGAATAGAGAGAAGGGTGCAAGTACTGATGCTGGGTTGTCAGTGGAGCTTGTGTGTTAGCTGGGAACATAAGCTGGGACCTTGAATGCCAGGCCAGTGCTTTAGTTACCAGATTATCCTTAGTTCCCAAAGAAAAAAATTTATTTTCCAAGGAAACTAAGAAAGAAACTGAAGGGCTCAGAATGTGTGCACAGGAGGCCTCAGGAGTCTGGAGGAAAGTTAAAGGAAATGTAGAAGCCTCCTTTTACCATGGAAACTTTGTTTTCCTGAAGTGGTATGTCAAAGCATTGATTTGCTGTAATTAAGGCTTGGGTAGCATTTATGTTATAATATCCTCTCCATGCTAAAGGCTAACAGTTGAGATTGACAGTCCATTCTTAATATAACCATTGTACCTACATGAGCTGCTGCCAGTCTTAACGTGTTAAATTTCTTTGTATTTTTGAAGCCCTCTTGCAGGCTTGCTCCAGCCTTTCAGCCTGTTTGCTTCTCTCCCCATTCCCTGGGCCTTTATGCATTCAGACCTGCAGTTGGTGTTCGAGCTGTATCCCCCTGCAGCTTCTGCCATTTGAAACTGCCTTCTCACAGCTCTTTTCCTTACTGACTAATTAGTTAATGTTCATACAGAGCCTTAAAGATGTACAGCATAACATCCATGTCCATTTTACCTGTGTGCTGCTGCCTCAGCACCAAGATAGGGAAAAACTGGAGAAAAACGTGTAAGAATGTATCCACTGGCACACAGGGGAACATGTTCTGCAGTTGCCAGGCTCAAAATGGCTTCTTATGCCTGCAGTGCTAAATTCAAAGGGTTAGCCCAGGAAAAAATACTTTGTGAGAAAGGGCAACCCTTTACCAGTCACAGTGAGCAGGAGTAACGTGGAAAAAAGGCATATGCCAAACAAAGTAGTGTTCAAACGCTGTGCCAAGTTTCATACTGCTTTTGCTCACTCCTATCTGCATCTGTTTTGCTCTTGCTTATATTTTAACTCTTTTTTTGTTATTATTTTGGAGAAGCATTTTGAATTTCAGTCAACTCAAAAATTCAGGCTTTGCTTAATAATAAAAGGCATAAAAGATTGTTCTTGCAGGTTTCTCCTCTCCTTTCCTAGGTGCCTTTATAAACACTGGTTTAACTATGTATGTAAACGTTAGCATTTCAACCTGGATACCAGTGGTATCGTCAAGGAACAACATGCACTCACCCCGACAGGTAAATGGGTTCAATGCTACAAAATAAAATATATCATAAAAGAGAGGGGAAATAGTCCTATCAGCATAGATGGCTCAAAGGTACCATGATGTAGTGACACATTTGCTGCCATCCCAAACCATTCCTGGCATCCTATTTCAGTTCTGTTCACCCAGTTTGCTAAACTCTCAGGGCTGGCATGTGTCATGTAGTAGTCCTGGTAAGGATCACATCCTGCACCCGTTTTGGTAGAAGCTCGTACTTGTTTTGGTTAGCATGACTGAAGACCATCTGTGTTTATAGCGATGCAAGTTGCCCACTGGATTCTTTCATAAAATTAAGATTTTCATGCTCGTGGAAGGAAAACCAGCTTCGATGTACAAGAGAATAAAATTGTATTGCTGATTTCTTGGAAGATTTTACCTGTCCTTTGGAATGTAGGAAGCCCTTCTGCAGGGTATTCTCTGCTATTTAGGGATTTAGGCCATCTTTGTGTGTGTGTGTGTGACTGGAAATATTCTAGATTAAGTTTTATCATAATTAATAATGCCCTTTGAAGGTCAGCCTCTGAACGCGAAGGTAAACAGGAAAATTATCCAAAGAAAATGTGTCCAGCCTTGAAAGGGTTACAACCACTTTTCAAATCCGAATAAGGGGGGAATTCAGGGAGGACTGTCACTAAAGTGACAGGGCTGAACAAGGAGAATTTGCAAATAAATTCCACATATATCTTCCTTTTTAGTTTTTAATCTGAAAAGATCAGTCAAACATGACTGGCTACTTGAGGGGAGGAGAAATTAAAATGGAAAGATCAGTACCTGAGTCATGTATACCATGTTTTGACTGGTGAATTACCGCAGACATAAAAACATAACTGTGTATGTAAAAATAAGTCTTAGACGCATAGGGAGCTAAAGATTACACACTCAAGCAACCAAGTTTAAGGATATAAAATAATCATATATGACACTTGACAATTGCCAACATAAATAGCAGTAATTAACCATAAAAGATACTCATAATTGCAAGTGCCCTTGTTCATTCCAAAGATTAAACCAGTAGTTGCAAGCATAAAAGATTGTTCTTGCAGGTTTCTCCTCTCCTTTCCTATGTGCCTGCAAGCCTGCTTCTCTCTCCTCCTTCCCTCCCCATGATCTAAGGTGGCGAATACAAAGCTGTAGTGATGCATGGGAAAGGGTACAGTCAACCTTGGGAGTATTTTTTGATAGTGATGCTAGTACTTCTTCAGCAGCCCCAGTGGTGCCTGACCAGTTGATTGCTCTTGCAATGGTGATGGTACAGAACTGCAAGAGCTGTACCTGGTGTCAGCTTCACTGTCTCTGGGTAAAGCTGCATCCACTGAGTTCCTTTTTCTGATCTGTAACCCCTTCCAAGTGGCCGGCCCACGCTTTCCTTTGCAGGAGGAGCTGTGATTCGGCCAGTTTCTAGCAAGGTCCCTAAGAGCTGTGGTGCTATGGAGGTGCAATTGAGCAATGCTTGCACCAACCAGTGAACACCTCCTCCATAAATAGCCTCAACTTGCTAAGTGCACTGCATTTCAGGAACTGGGTTTCAAACAGTGAGGTTTTTTGCACAGCATTTCCACCAGCTTTCTTCCAGTGCCATGACAGTGTCTGCTTGCAGCAGTGTCCAGCTCACAGTCTGGGTCAGCTGTACTTGCTGAAAACACCCTTTTTGTCTACACACCCCACCTCTCCCTTCCTGTAGGGTGGGCATTTTAAATCATCACCCTCTTTTGATGTAGAAGTCTTGGCTTCTGCAACAGCCTATGTAACCACATGAGTGGTTGTGATTTTTTTTCATGTAGGCTTTCTGCTTGACCCCCTCTTAACTCCCTTCTGATCAAATTCCATAGCAGATAACCAGTCATAAGCAGGCACATAGAAGAACTCACAATCTTCATTAATAAACCCCAAAATACAGAGATACTCATAAGTGCTATTAAATCAAGCAGTATTGCTAATAGTGAAGGCTACGGTGTCAGCATTCTTATGAAGATGTAAACAGTAAATACAAAGGGGTGGAAGATAAATGCCTCTAACATGGGAGTAAGATTAAACAACCACTTTGTCCCTGCTTAAAACTATACCAATAAGCAAAGGCATAAATCATGTTGCAATTCTATTAAAAATTATGTCAGTTGTTAGAGTCAATCAGGAGGAGATTTTGAGGTGATTTGCCCATGAGTACGATTTTGGTTACCTTTGAAATGGTTATTAGACTGCCAATGCTATTAAAAAGAGATGTTAGGGGAAAAAAGCAAGAGCAGAGACAAGTTTTTCTAAACTGTCATCTGCGATTTACCCTTCCTCCTCCAAACTTGAAAGACTCCCTTTCCATTGTTCTACCAACCCAGCAATCTTCTGGCATTTCATACCGGAGTCCTTTATATTCATCAGGAGGTTGATGGATGGGCAATAAGAATGGATAGCTGGGAGTGGAAAACTCAAAATTAAAATCCCCAGAGTGGCAAGATGCCCAAGAAATTTATTTTTTTCTTCTGTCATCCCCTCAACTGATTTTCTTTTTGTGCCTGATTATTGATTTCTGGAGTAGTTAATGGTGTAATTTACTTTGCAAATTGCAATTACTTCTGATCATTCATTTTTCTTCCTATTTGCTTCATTAGTTAAAGCAGGAGACTCTTTGATCCCAAACAATCCTCTTTACAACAAAATGGCATACAGTGGACTTTGGCATGATCCTGCAAGATGCTGAGCCTTTGACTATTATGGCAGGCAAGTGTGCTCAGAATTTTGTGAAATTTGGCCGTATATCGTTAAAAAAAACCATGTTGCAATATTGATCTGTAGGCCTGATGCATCACAGATTAGGAATAGCTCCACTGAAGTAAATTGTAAACTGAGAAGTTAACTAATGCATGTGAGATCAGAATTGGGTCCACTCTTTGCATCACGTTCAGAGAGCTGCAAAGGACAGGGAGTTACAATGAGTGCTCTCGTCCCCAAAAGGGACTGATTATGCCTGCACAATGAGGAGGGACCAGGATGTTTCCTCGCGGCACTGTAGAGAGACAAGCCATGCAGAGGAACCATTGTGTATGTTTCCCAGCATAATGTATTGCCAATGCTATTATTAATAGGCTATCCTGTACTGGATGTAACTTTGGGTTCAGTATTTGTAAATTTAACTTACATTTGTGCATTTAGCAATAACAGCAAAAAAAGGATGCAGATTGGAGAGGAAAACCAAAGTATTTACCACCTTCTGAGGTATGCATGTGTTCTTATGCAATACACACATTTTCAGCTAGACTGTTGGTATTCTTTCTATACAGCAATAAAACACTAGTATGAACAATTACTGCACAAATCCAAAAAGCATTCGGTGAGAAGAGGAATGTGACTGGCTAGAGAGTGTGTCTACCATGTGGGGACTGAGATTTTCTACTCTCCAGGGTAATAAAATCGCAGCTGGAATTTTCCTTTCATGTAGTGAGACATTATACATAGCTTTACAATATGCAGAGTTACACACATACCCACGCACATGTGTGCACACAAATGTAAAAGAGAAATGTGTATGTTTTCCTGGAATCAGAATTGAACACTAAGACCTGTGGTTATCACAATTCAGCAGCCTGCTATTTTGTATTTTATTGTTTAAATGTAATCCAGAAGAGCAGGATAACATACACAATATTCCATGAAAATATTCTCAATCACTG
Source organism: Pandion haliaetus (assembly GCA_013401275.1). Taxonomy (NCBI): domain Eukaryota; kingdom Metazoa; phylum Chordata; class Aves; order Accipitriformes; family Pandionidae; genus Pandion; species Pandion haliaetus. Next base: position 77,211 of record VYZV01038999.1, on the reverse strand, counting down.
GCATGCACATGGAGTTACTCTACTGAGCTAATTGACAGAGTGCCAAATATTGTTTGCGCTTAACACATGAGCGACTCCATTGGCCTGAAAGGAGCCCTTGCTCCTGTGTTCCTGTGCAGTGAAGCTCATTGAACATATATTAGAGTTTCACTGCTATTTGTGAGAACAGAATTTAGCCTGGAATCTTCTGTTTAATTAACTTTAAATCGCTAATGTCAGTCTTTAAATATCTAAAAGAGGCGAGAATCTTTTATCGAGTTTAATGCCTGGGAGAGAGAATGAAACGGGAAGAATTTGCACCGAGTATCCTGATAAATGACACGTCTCCCTGCAACACTGGAAGGAATCAGAAAAGGATATCTGAGGAGAGGGCAGTGCCTTCGAACGGAGTAAGACCATCTGACCGGGAGACTGTTGTGGACCTGGGTTACAAAGGAACATCATTGCTGGAGATCAGCATTTCTAGCCATAATGTTGCAGTGATAGTATGCTGAGATAAACATATTCAGGTATCCTTTTGAGAATTCAATTTGAACCAGGCACAACACAGTGCAGAGAATCTGTCTGCACGAGGAATCTTTGCACTTCGATGCATGGAGCGGTGCTGCAACTTCCAGGCAGCTTTGACCAAATTCTTCCTCCAGACAACTTGTCTGGTAACTGCTCCTCCAACATTTGTCTCCCACCAGGTAGGGATACTAATGGCTCTTAATACAAACTAATTTGCTGCCAAATTTGTCACTCAGGTTCCTTTATTCAGGGAGTATGGCAAGTGGAAAGCAATATGCTGTTGTGCTGCTAAGCATCGACGCTGTGGGATCCAGCTATCAGACAGCTTGAGTCTAAAGACTTTTAAGTCAGAGTTCCCTGTTTATGTATTTAATCATCTCCTTAGGGATTATATCCCAGATTTTTATTTTTTTTTTACACTGGGCAGGCATCTATTTGGCATTTAACATATATCTTTCAGTAGGTTTCTGTTCTTAATTATGTTATTATCACACCTCCTCACTCAACCTATTACACCATTCTTCAATTTGAAGTGCTCATAAGTAGCTAACCTGAAGCCAGTAAGTAGGTACCTTGGTGATAGCATCACATTTGGGCTTCCCTTCCACTTACCATGATCAGTGGACAGGTAAAAATAGTTTTTTAAAAAAAATTTTCCAGTGAAAATAAACTGGCTCACTGCTATGACTTCAGTATGTCATGTTAGAATAGTCTCCTTCATCTGCCCAACTTCCTTCATCTGCACAACGCCAGACGAGTGGCACAAGGATGGACTGGGCTGCCCTTGCTATTTCCTTTGCAGTGTTCTCTTTCATTTGTACAGAGGCAAGCTCTCAGTAAGAGGATGCTGCTGCCAGAGGACTGCGAGGGGATGGCAACTGCAAAACTATTCCCAGCACTCCAGTCACTCGGAGGATTCGCTTGCCTCCACTCTGGATGATCGTGCCTGCTGTGTTCCTGTTTATACAGGTGGTGGTGCCAGCTTTCCAGAGTCTCCTTGCAAGAACACTTTGAATATCCATGGGCCCACAGGCACTATCCTGGAGTCAGCTCTTTATTCCCTACACGTTTATCCTCCCTGCACTGCTTTATCTTCAGTTACATAAAAACGTAAATGAACTAATTTCCTCTTGCTTCAGGTCAGACAGGCTGTAGAACAGTGAAAGATACAGACAAAAGCTGGTTTTTGTCACCCTGCAGGTGGGTCTGCCAGTTGCCCCCACGGCCTCTCCCACTGGACACCTGCTCAGGGCAGAGGGATGCAGCACTTCCTTACCCAGGTGCTACACAGGGGCATCCACAGTGCCAGCAGAGAGCAACAGCGAAAGAAGACAAAATAGTTGTCATGCAGAGAACAGTCACCACCAGGTAATAGCAATTCTCAGGTAAACTAGATGCTGCAGTTGAGGTGTGGTGCAGTCGACACGCTGGAGGGAAAGGATGCCATCCAGAGGGACCTTGACAGCCTTGAGAGAAGGGCCCATGCAAATCTTGTGAAGTTCAACAAGGCCAAGTGCAATCCTGCGCCTGGGTCGGGGCAATCCCAAGCACAAATACAGGCTGGGTGGAGAATGGATTGAGAGCAGCTCTGAGGAGAGGTATTTGGGGGTGTTGGTTGATGAGAAGCTCAACATGACACAGCAATGTGCATTTGCCATCCTGAAAGCCAGCCATATCCTGGGCTGCATCAAAAGAAGCATGACCAGCAGGTCAAGGGAGGTGGTTCTCCCCCTCTACTCCACTCTCGTGAGACCCCACGTGGTGTACTGCGTTCAGCTCTGGGGCCCCAGCATAAGAAGGACATGGACCTGTTGCAACAAGTCCAGAGGACGGCCACAAAGATGATCAGAGGGTGGAGCACCTCTCCTATGAAGACAGGCTGAGAGAGTTGGGGCTGTTCAGCCTGGAGAAGGGAAGGCTCCAGGGAGACCTTATAGCAGCCTTCCAGTACCTAAAGGGGGCCTACAAGAATGCTGGAGAGGGACTTTGTTGTGGTTTAACCCCAGCCAGCAACTAAACAGCACACAGCTACTCGCTCACTCCTCCTCCCTCCCCTGGTGGGATGGGGAGGAGAACTGGAAAAAAAGTAAACTCGTGGGTTGAGATAAGAACAGTTTAATAATACCAATACTAATACTAATACTAATACTAATACTAATACTAATACTACTACTAATAATAATAATGAAAAGGAAGATAACAAAAAGAGAAATAAATAAATCCCAAGAAAATACATGACAGATGCCCAGCCAGTCCCCAAGCAGCAGTCAGTGCCCCCCTGGCCAACACCCCCAGTTTATATACTGAGCATGACACTCTATGGTATGGAAAATCTCTTTGGCTAGTTCAGGTCAGCTGTCCTGGCCGTGCTCCCTCCCACCTTCTTGCATACTTCCTCACTGGCAGAGCATGGGAAACTGAAAAGTCCTTGACTTAGGATAAGTGCTACTTAGCAACAACTAAAACATCAGTGTGTTATCAACATTATCCTCACACTAAATCCAAAATACAACACTGTACCAGCTACTAGGAAGAAAATTAATTCTATCCCAGCCAAAACCAGGACACACTTTTTACAAGGGCATGTAGCGATAGGACAAGGGGTAATGGCTTTAAACTGAAAGGGAGTAGATTTAGATTAGACATTAGAAAAAAATTCTTTACTCTGCGGGAGGTGAGACACTGGAACAGATTTCCCAGAGAGGTTGTGGATGCTCCGTCCCTGGAAGTGTTCAAGACCAGGTTAGATGGGGCTTTGAGCAACCTGGTCTAGTGGAAGGTGTCCCTGCCCATGGCGGGCGGGGGGGTGCAGCTAGATGAGCTTTAAGGTTTCTTCCAACCCAAACCATTCTATGATACTTGATTCTGCAAATAGGCATGTGTTTGCCTAGCTCCACATGAGAACTGTGGGAAGTGGAATAGAGAGCAAAAGTCTGTGGCTGATCTTACTGAATGGGACAGATGGCAACCCTTGCCAAAAATAGCTTTGCTAGAAGTAGAACACATGGTAAATTGCATTAATTTTAATAATTGCTTTTTATGCTTTGATAAAAAACTGGCAAAGACCTAAAGGATCCTCTACCCAAGATAATTACCATACCTCTCCTTGACTGCTCCCCTTTAAAGAGAATGCTGTTTTGAGGCTCTTACGGCTCACAAAATTGAGAAGGATGAGGCTGCCCACTTGTGCCAGGAAAGCAGAGTGCTTGGCTGTACGTGGGACCCACAGAGAAAACAGCTTAGCTGCTCATCTGTCAATTAACTTGAGGCCACTAAAGCAGTGCTGAGTTTGGTCTGCAGCCTGGCAACATCCAACGTCTGTCTGGCCAAAGGATCTTGCAGAGTCACACTCTGAAGGCGAGCAGATCCAAAGTTTAAAAAAAAAAAATACAGTAAGAGCCTTTTTCCAAAAGGAAAGGCATTTTTTAAGATTTTTTTTTTTCAGCAGCAGCAGATACACAATTTCCTAGCTGCTATAGAAGAAAGGGAACAGGCAGCTCCCTTGCCCTCTGCAAAGGGGATTTTTGCCTACCATGGTGCCGGGTACAATTGTTGCTTTGCCATGTGAAAAGGGATAATGGGAAGATCATGCCCAAGCTGGGCTAAAGGGCACTGTAGCCTGTAAAACATGCTGTGCATTCACTACTGCTTCTCACAATAACCTCCACTCAGGAATTAGGGATGCTTGCCTTGGAAAGAAATCCTCATATCTAAGTGAACTCCCCATCAATGGTGCTGGGCGCAATGTCAGACTGTATCAGCACCTTGTTTACACCAGCCACCTCACTGTCTAACTAAACTGGTTTAGTCTGCTGCCCAACCACAGCTAAATCAAAACATAATACTCTGGCTGCTGGCAGAGTGTCCAGGCAAGGAGCCTGTGCCAGTGAAATGAAATTGGTTTCTAATTGATGCAGTTAATTCAGGGCATCCATTGTTCAATTTGGTCTAAAATTATGTTTAATTACCCAGGGGGATTTTGGGGAACCAGCAATGCCTGCATTTCTTTCCAGTTCTCTGGAATACACAATGCACTTCCTACTCACAGTGCTACACATTTTTTATATGAATGAAATATATTCTCCTTTACAGCTAAAAAGTGTGCTTGTCAGTGCAGATCAGAGTCAGTCCAGGATATAGTCACAAACCTGTCAGAATCAGGCAGGCAACAGGCCACTGTCTAGGGGTGGTATTTGGCCCTGTTAGACTAGAGACAGTTACTGCAACTGCAATTTTATCCCCCAAAGAGTGCTGTGTGACAGCAGCTGAATGGGGCTGATTTTCTTGTTCCTGCCAGGGTGAACCCCAGGCAAACAGACAGGATTTGTGCTACGTAACAGCAGCCTGGACAACTCTGAGTGTGTGATAGAAATGTGGAAATATATAAATATGAATGCTTCTGCACACAACTAATGCCCTGAAAGGACACCTGAGCTAAACATTGTTGGTTGGTTTGCAAGCGTGATTTGGATGCACTGAATGCCTGTTGTTTGAACTGCTTGGGCAGATAGGCTGAAAAAAATCCTGCTAATTCAGGTCTTCTCCAGCCACAGGGATTACAGAAGCAAACTCTTCCCTGTACAACGGGCCTGCTTTCTCAAGCGTGGTGTGGTTTGGTTTTTCCCTTCCCAAGCCAGAATTGAAGCACGTAGGCAGGAGGTCAGCAGGGCTGGGGGGATGCTCTCGGCCAGGGAGGAGGCAGCTGCCCACCAGCGGGTCCATGCTGCGGCGCTCAGAGCCAGGCTGGCACCAGGAGCAAGAGTGTTTGTGCCCCGAAACACCTCCCCGCCTTTCCGCGCCCTCCCCCAGCACCCCAAGGATCTGGTTCTCGAGCATGCGTGTGCATGTGCAGATTATGCTACTGATGCTGTTTGTATTCAGTAATTTTTTAAAGCTCAGTGATTTAGATTGACAAATGCATTCTGATTTCCTAATGTTTTCTTCACATCTTTGCTGTGTTTTTCCCTAAGAATTATTCTGTTCAGCAGCTCAGGAAAAACCAATCAACAGCTAGAAAGTATATTCCACTTCAGATTTTTGCACAGAATTACAATGGCTCTTATTCCCCCCTCCACGTCCCCGAAAAATGTATTTATCTCTGTGTTTTCCCCATTGGCACTATCCTATAGCTCCCTGTTTAACTTGATATTCCTGTACCCCTCATGTATTTGTTGATGTGTTTCCATGAGGTGTACCTGGTCAGTCTGCCGTGCTGGTGTTACTTTTGCTCCCACTTTTTTCCTAGAGTTGCACTGCTGTTTAACTGCCTCTTCACAGAGCACCTCGAAGGCTCTTGATGTTTGTATTGCTGCAAGTGCATAGTGAAGCCCTCTTCAAACAACACAGCCATTAGCCAAGAAACAGCACGAGGAGGGCAGAGAACTAGGGAGAAGTGGACATACTTGTACAAACACTGCAAAAGGGATGAGATATTCTGGAGCTGCTGGGTTGAAACATTTGACTGCATCACAGGCAGCGGATGAGGACAAATTTGTGACTTTTCTGCAAACCTGTGGGTTTTCACTGTAACTGAAGATGAATGCCTCAGTGTGTCAGGCGATGAGAAATCTTAGAAACACCAACAGAATACCAAAAATGCTGCAAGGAAACGGAGCTGATTCAGTTTCTTGCCTTACTTAGTAATCAAAGAAGTTGCTTTTGATAGCTTGCTAGTGAAACACGCTTTGTCATTTTTCTCCCAGAAATTAGCAGCTTTATTTGAATTACCTTGAAGATGCCAAAAGCATGCAGGTGGTGGGATGATCGAAGCCACCAGTCTGTGCTCGTAGGTCCCATAAATGCAGAAACCCAGCTAGGCACTGGTGGGATTTCTGAAAAGTGCCCAAGAGAGTGCTATTACAGCTGTACTGGTTGAGTTGATTTGAGCAGGTTTGTGTGATGGCAGACAACTCATTCTGCAGTGGGTAGTTAAAAGGATTAGATATTGGTATAGAAAGTCTGTATGATGAGTGAGCTTTGCTGTCTGGGAGCTATTTCCAGCATGACGGATGCAAAGTTATTTGAGCATGCTAGGCAGAAAATTCCTTTTTTAATCCATCATTGGCAAGTTTTTGTCCTGATACTATGAACAGGCTAGATTATTTCTAGACATGGTGCCTAAATTTCTGTTTAGAGCCAAGTTTCTGGACTCTAGAGAGGGGCAGATTTGCCCTGCAAGCTCAGGGTGGATGTAGGCTTTCTGTTTAGGAGGGGAGAGCCTGAAACAGAGCACTGCTCCGCACTGAACCCCATGCAAAGATTGACAGTCAATCAAGTCTTGTGTCTGGCTCCAAAGGGGAAGAAGAGACACCGAGACCTGCCCTGCAGAAGGCTCTCTGCTCACTGCTAGGGCTTGGCTGCAGAAGGAAAGCCTGCTCTTTAACAGTATAAAAAAGTGTCATGGTTTAACCCCAGCCTGTAACTAAGCACCATGCAGCACCAAGCTCTCTCACTCCCCCCCCNNNTGAGATAAGAACAGTTTAATAGAACAGAAAGGAAGACACTAATAATGATAATAATAACAATAATAAAATGTCAATAATAATACTACTAATAATAAAACAGTTGGAATATACAAAACAAGTGATGCACAATGCAATTGCTCACCACTCGCCGACCGATGCCCAGTTAACTCCCAAGCAGTGATCTCCCAGCCCCACTCCCCCCAGTTTATATACTGGGCATGATGTCACATGGTATGGAATACCCTGTTGGCCAGTTTGGGTCAGCTGCCCTGGCTGTGTCCCCTCCCAACTTCTTGTGCCCCTCCAGCCTTCTTGCTGGCTGGGCATGAGAAGCTGAAAAATCCTTGACTTAGTATAAACATTACTTAGCCACAAGGGAAAACATCAGTGTGTTTCTTTTGGACCTGAGTGCTGACACTCCAGTGCTCAACAGTCACGAAAGCACAAAGATTCTCCCTATGCGATAAATCATAACCATAATGCCTTTGTTCATTTTTTCCCAGAATTTTATAGAATGGTCAAGCTGCACAGAATTAAACAAATCCAGATCCAAGCCTTCTTCGTCTCAAATGCTCTAATCGTGCTGCTCTGACCTCTGCTCCTTGATTAATATGCTAATCTCTGCGCCAGATCCACTCTGCAAAATTACTCCCATTCTTTCTGAACTGCACCCAGCTACCACAGCCCACCTTGCTTACTGTGTGCACCCAAATGATAACCCTGAGATGTAATGGTGGGTCATATCCAAGGTTACTTAGAACATGCATTTTCTATAGCCTACCTGCACACGCAGAAGGGGAAGTCACTTCACAGGCTGCCTGAAAGGGGAATTGCAACCGATGGAAACAAGAATACAAACGCGTACCGGAATACCAAATGTCAGATTAAAGAATTTTGCACTACTCAGAAGCAGTTTAGCATACTTTGGTCAGAAGGAAAGTTCACAAGAACTCCACCAGCTTTTTGGTGAACCTGTCTTATTTGAAATCATGAGGCATGCGCTGCGTGCAATAAGGGCAGAGGATTCCAACTGTGGTGCCATTAGCCCTTTTCAGACACCCACGTGAGAGGCCTGGCTTTCAGAAATGTGGAAATACTGCTTTCTGCCACAGACCCTGGGTACAGAGGAGATTTATTTTGAGGAGCCCTCAGCCCCCAGTCCTTGCAGCGGGGTGAGTGGCGAGAGGCAGGGTGGCTGCCCCTGTGCAGGGCACTGTGCTCTCTGTCCTGGCCCTGAGGGTTTATTCCTCTTCATAACGTCTTGTAACTCCCACCCAGGTGCAACTGTCTTCATCCATACCCCCCTTGAGAAGTTTGACCCTTTGCCCTCAGCTTGCTACCCCTTTCTTTTTGGAGTACTACCACTTGACTCCCAGAAGCCAGGCTGAAGACCAGCCCTTGCTCCAGGGCTCTCAGCAATGTGGCGAGTACAGCCTCAAAGGCAGCTGAGCCTCCTCTGCTGGCTGGTAATGCTGAAACAGAAAATATTGACTGAACGAACATTATTCTGAACACAAAATGAACGTTTCCTGCTTAATCGCACTTGAATTTTTTGAGCATTGGTGCTACAGATTACAAATACATCCTCCTGGAACAGCCACCAGACAACCTGGGAGGCAGGAAGGTGGAAGGTAGGAAGCCCTGTCAGATAAAAAACCTAAGGCATGAGGCAGAATGAACGTGCTTTGGGCTTCATCAACAGTTTTGCTCTCAAAATGGGTCTGAAGACTGATATCTGGGCAATGGTCTTGCATGGTGCCATCAGTCACTCTTCAGCCTAAATTCTGGGTAATCCTTATTACCAGAGCGAGCTCCTGCACTGACTGCTGATAGCTGCCTCCGTCTCTTTTAGTGTCACATCATGCTCGAGCAAATTGAGGCACTGCAAGACCTTGGAGATAGGAGCTGTGATCCCTGTGAAAGTGTTTCAGAATTTGGGCCAAATTTTATTTGCCTTCCTGGTAGGAAATGTCTGCCACGGCACCTGTAATGAGGAGAGCAGGCCCAAGTGACAGAGGACATTAATTTTCTTCTTTTAATAGGTGAATAAAATGAAAAAGACATTAAGTAAAGACAAGGTGGAAAAATGGCCGATTCTCAGTTTACAACTAGTTTAAGGTGAAACTGAAAAAATGACGAGGCTGTAGTCATAACCATCACTTCAGAGGGGGATTATTCATATTATATTATAGGGAGTAGTGAGTTACTAAAAAGCCTTCTTTGTGTCTGCATTGCTGCAATTACTCCCAATTACTGCCACTCACTCTTGTAAGGGATTTCTTGCTGCTGTGTTTGCACCAGCAGCCTCCCTCTGCAGGGACAGCACCACAGCCCCGGCCGGCCGTACCAGCTGGGCAGCGCTTCCCGCACGCCGCCGGCCGCCCCGGCTCGCTGCTCCTGCCCTGGGCTTGCTACTGTTTGGAGCAGGGCTTAGCCGGGTGACCGGGCAGACTTTGCACAGGTGGGGATGCGCGAAGAGGGGTCAACCCCATCTCCTCTCACTGCTATCACCTGCTGCATCCAGCCTCTCCTTCGTTTGCCCTCGGCCCCATTACAGCTCTGTCCTTTTCCAGGGTTGACCCATGCCAGGGTAGGGAAGCAGCCCCTGTGCCGCCCCTCAGCCCCAGGAGAGCGGTGGGCAGCACAGAACCTCCGTTATGTGTGCTCCCGCTTAATTCTGGCCAGAAATGAATTGTCTGCCCCAGGCAAGTGTCCGCGTTTGTGAGAAGGTGCCGGCTCTGTAGCAGCTCCCCTGGCTCAGGCTGGGCTCGACCGGTGCGGTCTGCTAATTGCCTCCTCTTGTCATGGCTTTTTCCTCCCCTTCCCCTGTTGCTGTGTTTGAGGAACTCCTATTAACCCAGCTGATTTCAAGACCATAAAAAAATTGTCTTGAGACTCGTCCAGTTATTCACCCTGTTATGTCTCTTCCAGCGTCCAAAAGCTGTGGGTAAGGGTGAAGGAGCCATTGGAGGACTGAGGCCAGCTTTACTCTGTGATAGTTACAACTCACCTTCCCGAAGACTCGAGGTCACAGGGGCGTGGAGGCGTTTATATCTTGCAATATGCCGCAAATGGCTCCTGCCACCAAGTCCTCTTGCCCGCTGAGCTAAGCCCAGGTGCCTGTGCCCTGGCAATGGTGGCGGCCCTGGCTGCTCTCCTGCCTTTGCAGCTCTCCTGCCGTGGCAGAGGCTCGCCTGCTTGCAGACGTGGCCCCATGCCCAGTGCCGGGGCTCCTGCATCCCCTCCCCATCTGCCGGTGAGGGCTGGTAACCTCTGGCACGTGCCAGTGACACGCGGGTGCTTGCATTACCTTGGCTAGGCAAGGCATCTCAGAAACTAGGAGTAATGCACCATTTAACTGCCAATAATTACTGTGGAAAGGCAGTGTTTTTTTGTTTTGTTTTAATCTGTATCTGCCGTGTCGTGACTGAAAACAGATTCACGCTTTTGGAAAGGAAACAAAACTCACTCCTCTTCAATTTTTGCCTTTTTCTTTGAAACCCCAGCTCCTCTTTCCCTGGACAGCCTCCTTTGGTTTTGGGAAGATCTGGGCATTGATGGGACAGCAGCAGCTTGGCTCATCCTTCCCTCCCAGATTCAGACTCTTAACAAGAGCCTCTTATTCATGACAATAAACCACCAAAACCCAAGCACTTGCCATTACTGGGGGATTTTTTGCACTTATTAATGTGGCTGCCCTGGTAAGGACGGTTACTAGGAAATATGCGGCACTAATGTGATTTACCTAGATGTTCCTGCTGATGATGATAGGTTTGTTTTTCTACACTCAGATGCTGGAGCCTGTTTTTAGAGGTTTGTCCAGTGATAGAAGACAGGAGCAAGCCCTGTGGTTTGGCAAGGTTTGGTCTGCAGCATACACAGCAAATGCATATACACTCTGTGCTGCCACCAGACCCGGCCACTCTCTCCCCTGAGAGGATGCCTTAGAAATAAATGGCTGTTCAGCCACACAGGGTCGAGGGGGACAAGCGCAAGGAAAGGTGGAGTCACGGCCTGACATAGAGCCAACAGTCTGACTCGGTGCAGAGACCCACTGGCCAGCCCCGAGGACCTAGGAGCGGCACCTTGCTGCTGGTGAAATTGATCTCTTCCAGGCATTTATTGAAGGCAGGAGATACCGTCCCCTGCCAGCAAAACCACTGCTCAAACCAGGGGGTCTCATGTTAACCTCACAAACAACAGCTCAAAAAGTATGAAATCCCATTGGATCCAGGCATTGTCTGCCTCTCGGTGCCTGAGTGCTCTTGGGGGCTGAAATCAAACCTCCTGTAAACCCTGGCAGGAAGCTGAGCCTGACCAGCCCGCAGGGCCTGTGTGCAGGTGAGCAATCCTCCTGCCCTCAGGACAGAGCAACAGCTCTCCCCAGCGCCATTTACAGGGGCACTTCACCTCTGACTTGCCGTTTTCAGCTCTGATTTGCACCGTTGAAGTCCTGTCGGGAGCACCAAGGCTCGGCTCTGGCTCTGGCTCAGGCCTGCCTATCCTGGCTGGCAGCTGAGGGGCATGGGGACACCCCTCCAAAACCCACGTGTATGCAGCGCCAACTGAAGAAGAGCTCTTGCCCCCGCCTGTGCTCTTTGAAGAGCTGGGATCAATGCTGCTCACCTCCTGGTGTACGTTTTTGCAGGATTTGTCTTTTATCTGTCATTTCCCTTTCCAAGAGGGCTTGTGAGCGTCACGAGCACCCGATGAGTGTCGGGTTCTTTCCCCTCCCTCCAATCCCTACCCCAAACCAAACCTTTCTCCTGTCACCCCAGAAAGTCCTTACCACCCGATAAGCTTTTCCCTACCTCTAATCCCCTACACCTGCAGTGTTATCCCACTCTTGCTTTCCTCAGGGTCTCCTGGTCACCCTTGTGCCTTGCAAGCTCCAGGCTGTTGTGTGAAAAGATGGGAGAGCCAGGCTGGGATTTTCGGAGGCGCTCGGTTTCCAGAGACACCTCATAGGTATTCAGGCTGCCTTCCTCCTTGCTGACGAGCCTCGTCTACAGCGTTTTCCTGCATAAAAAACTGCACATGTCAGAGAGGAAAGACAAATGACGATAGCAATAATGTGGAAGAACATCCTCTGAACATCTGAGAGGGCTGAATTCATGAACCACTTTTATCAAGGCGTACAAGAGGCACTTAAATATTAGCTGCTGCTTATAAATAATATTGGTATGTTAAATACACACATATTTTCACAGTCCTATAAAGTGAGTGATCTCTGTTTGCTTTCAACAGGAAATCATAAAGTAAAAATCCATGAGCTTATATCAAGCTTATATTATTGTCCTTTAAGAGTCAACTGACTCTATAAAAATGACTGTTTTCTAACGAAGATATCATTAATTGGATTGAGTTGGCAAAGTTTAAGTGCCTTGTCATATTTTGATTGCTATGCTGTGCTAGAGCTTATTGATTTTATAGAACAGCCTGTAGATAAATGTAATGATTAATTTCATTTGGTTTACAAGAACAGAAAACTTCTATGCAGAACTGGATGCGCTATTTTATATTTGTAACTGCCTGTACCTCGCAGGAGCGTGGGTCTAGCTGTGAAGCCATGCCAGGTGGCCTGGCCATCCTTCGTTTCTTATTTACTCAAATTCCATTTTCCTCCCAAACCCATGGGTTTTTTTTCCCCCCTCTTTCATTTCAAGGGCTTTGGAGAGGTTATTTTTCAATCTTTATTTCTTGGGCGGGGTGGGGTGGGTGTTTCTCTTTTCTTGCTGAGAAAAGGAATGGTTGTTAAGTTTTATTCCATGCTTCTCTGTTTCCGAAGCCATCAGCCACAGGTCCGAAACCCAGGCCCAGCTCGTGGACCTGCTTCTAGGTCAGTGCTTGCCTTGGGTGTGGAGAAGTTGGTTCCAGGACACCAGTGCAAAGCCCTGCATGTCCCCGGGGGCCCGGCGCACCTCCCTGCTCGGCCTCAACACCCCCGGCCAGGCAGCAGCTGGGGGGCTCTCCCAGAGGAAGGTGCAGAGGAGCAAGGGCAGGCTTCCCCGCACCCCAAATCCAGCCCTGAGGTGGGCGGATGGCCAGGCTGCCTTCTGGGGGTCTGGCTGCCCCCCCAAACGGGGCAAGCCAGGGCTGTGATCCTCTTTGCACACACCGCAACGGGGCTCTGCTCAGCGCGGAGCCCAGGAGCTCCTTCTCCCGAGGCCTCGGGGCTATTTTTAGCCCTTGCTACGGCACTTGGTGCCACATGGCTGCCTCCAAATTACTTGGGTTCTTAATTGGAGGAGTTGATGTAAAAGCAAAGTGAGGGGAAAGGAAATACCAACAGCCTCCCTGGAGACACCCTGCCAAGCCTGGGGGTGACAGTCATGCTCGCTGTGAACTGACTCGGCACGTTTTTCTACCAGCAACACGATAAATTAAAAGATTTCGGGCCTTAATTTTTGTTCAGGTCTGGTTGGTGTTCTCCTTCCTCGCTGGTCGAATTGTATTATTGCACCCACTGCTGGCAAAGGCGGAAAACTGCATTTCTAGATGCTGCTGGTCATTCTTCCTATTTGCACAAGCAGCTGAGAGCTGACAATTAAGCTCCAAGCCTACGTATCATCTGCAAGGTACCTGAATTTAAATCAAAGTTTTGATTTTTAGGTTTGCCCTCAGAATGGATTGGTATTGAATTCCTGATCCGCAGGGTGTTTAATGCGTCTCTGGATATCACCAGTGGAGCAGAGATCTTTGAGTAGCTTAAGTTGATGAGAAATAAAGACAGGGAAGTCACTTTGTATGGTCTGGATGGTAACTGCTAAAATCATATCCCAGTAAGTACTCATGCACCTCATTTCTCTGAATCAGTGCTCTCTTCTGCTCCAAACAAACACAGATGCTCATTTCTGAGTGATCTTGGGAAATCGCGTATGCCAGGCGTGTTTGAGTAGCTACCTAAAAGAAAGTATCTGAATCGATACAAGAGCAAATAAGAGGTGGCTGAGGGTGCTCAAACCAGGCCACCAACAGTATGGTTGCTAAAACTAACCCCTCTGAGGAGAGCAGTTGACAAGATCACCAGTTCTCCATGTCACTGCTGTGATGTTACATCCTAAACCATATGGCTGGAGGGAAAACACCACCCAGTATTAAGCTAAAATCCACTCTCCCACCGAGAGCCTGAGCCACCCACGTCCCAGCACACATCACACAGCCTTTGTGGCACTGCCCTTCTCCCTCCAGCGGTGCCCCGGGTTGTGGGGCCGAGCCTCAGACGAGCCTTTTGGCTCTCCTTCCCTCCGGCTGCTCCTCGGCGAGGCGCTGCCATGCCGAGCCCCACGGGTGGTTACTAAAAGCAACTTTTGCCCCGGCACTTTGGTCCCGGGGAGCGCTGCTGACCGAGCCCAGGGTGGCTCCAGTGGGCGCGGGGTTGGCACGTGAGGATGATGGGGGCAATTGCCAGGGCGGCAGGCGTCCCTGCTCCTCAGGCTCTGCCTGGCAATAGCTCTGTGCTGTCGGGAAACCCACTGCCACCAGCCTGGGATTTCCACACCAGCAAAGCAAAGATTAGCAAAACCGCGAGAAGCATAGCATCGCCCAAACTCAGGCAGAGGGCATGCCTTCCCCCGAGGGCCTGTAGGACGCCAGGCCTTGCAAAGGGCACCCCATTTAAATTATTATTGAGACAGTGCGGGTATTGTGTCCAGTGCTTGCACGTTGCCATCTGCAGGCACGAATGACTCCAGGCTGGAAGGTGCAGCTCAGCGCCAGGCTCGTCCGCTAGCACCCGGCCGGCCACGGCCACGCTCCCCACGCCTCCTCGCGCTGGTGGCTGCCCTGGCACCAGTGCATTTGAAACATTATCCTGAATAACCAGGACGTCAGGAAAATAGTGAGGCTACGTCTGGCCTGGGGGTCATCACCACTCGGCCGGGCACCAACTGTGAGCTCAGGGCTGCCAGCGGCACAGGAGTGGGGCAGAGCGGGCAGAGAGGCTCTCACCAGCAACAAGGGAGCCGAGGTGAGGAGCGAGCGTCCTGGCAAAGCTGCCTTTGCTGGTGCTTTGCCCCCGATCACACCTTGTCGCTAAAGCTGCCTCTGAACATGTCCATCAACCCGCAGGGTTGACTACTGTGGCTGGCACTCCCGCGATTACCATGCTCCTTGATCTAAAAACACGGTTAAAATTTTGCTCTTGAAATATACTGTAGAAACGTCAATTTTAAGGGCTTTTTCACAACAGGGCAATGGTTCCTGGCGAGCTGTAATTCAGTTCCTGCTCCAAGGGGGACGGGGAGCAGCAGTGCCTGCGTGCAGCACTCACAGGTGAGCTGGAAGGGGAGGCGGGAGCTCAGCTGTGCCAAAGGCAGCGGCTTCGGCAGCAGCGCTGGACGGAAACCAACCGCAGATATTTATAAATCACTGTGCTTTACAGGCAAATTACTTTGCCTTAGATTAGAGAAAAAAAAGTACCCAGGAGGGGAAGAAAATCTAACTTTTGGGAGGTTATCATGGTTTCACCCCAGAACATCTGCCAGCCCTGGTGTCAGCGTGAGGAAACAAACACATGGCATGAATCCGGGAGTATAAAAGATGTGTCATTGCAAGAAGGAGTAGGAGGAAAATAAAGCAAGTTGACAGCTCACATCCTGTGCCATAATCCTAGAAATTGTTAATATTTACAAAATTAACAACTAATATAACCGATGACAATCTCACTCCTTCTGGTTGTCATGAGGATATTAACAGTTACCACCCGCTCCAAACTGGAAATACTACCCGTCTCTGGAGCTCCTGCTGCTCAGCATGCACAGGAATGGCAGAGACTTGCCCTCCCAGCTTTCATACCAGGACCAAGGCATGAGCCAGTGTGGAGCACCCAAGCATTGCCAGGGCTGGAAATGCCTCCTGACCTCAGTCTGCTCCCTGGAAGGCAGCAGGGGCTCTGGCAGAGCAGGAAGAAGGTTTCTCCCTCTCTCCATCTCCTCTAGGAGCCCAGCACCTGGCCCTGTGCACTGCAGCGTGGTGGGGAGACCCCGGAGGAGGAGGATGGGGAGGATACATGGTGCCAGAGGGAGGAGAGGCGAAGGCTGTGCTGGCTCGGATGGTACCTCCGAACAAGCTGCCATTTCAGGAGAAATGCCCATGCTGCTGGTGTGATTTGCCAGCTGTAAGGCTGGCAGCTAATTGACGAACAGATGCTACAGTGTCATTTCCTTAATAGGAAAGACCTGGCTAAAACCAAAATAAAGATGCTTGAATACCAGTGACTTTGTGGGAAACATTTCCAGACTAACATCATAAAAAGGTGAAACTTTAGAATCACGGTGCTGCCCACATCTTTTTTAAATAAGAAAGAGAACAACAGCAGTACCCAAGCTCTCAGAGTTGAGATTTTTTTGGTTGTGTTTTTTTTAACTGTTTTCTGTCCATCAGGAGGACTGCAGGAGGGAATACAGGCTTAACTTACACGGTAAGTACAAGAAAACTGTGGATGGTGCCTGCACATGCGAGATTTCTGGCTTCATTTTGCCCTATCTTTAGCAAAGAGCACTAATTCCCCAGGCCACTCTTTGCACAGGCACAGCATACTGGTCTTACAGTAATGTTAAAAAGTTTTCTTTGTCAAGGTGCATTCTACACAAAAAAATCGCCAAACTCTTTTCAAGTTCACCGTATGCAAAATCAAAACTGAGAATTACCTGCATCATTGTTTTCAAAGAGCTCCCAGGTGCTGGAAAGCTGTAAAAGCAAATTTTCTTCTCACAGGAATAATTTTCTCCCCTTGAAGTGGCATGCCGTTGGCTGTATGAGAGGTTGGCCCAAAGAGGCAACCTGAATGAGTGACTGTGAACGAATGGATGGCAAAAAAGTCCTCTTCAAGGCACCCCGAGATCAGGGACCTCATTGTCAACCAGGCCAGTGGAACAATATTGACCAGTGGAGCAAAGAGCTGCCTTTACAGAGCACCATGCTCCAGCTGGCACAACACAATTGTTCACCTTGGGGCAGCACCCAAGGGCTCACGGGAAGGGGCCTCAGTCTGATGGATCCTCTGGAGAAATGACCATGGGGACCATCACGAACTGTGATGCTCATTAATTGGTTCACTGCAGTAGGACACAGCAGTTCCTTTCCTTGAAGTACGGTGGGGAAATAAATGTGACACAGTAAAATGAAACAAGCTGTTTTAAAATATTAAAAAAGCAATGACTCTTGAGAACAGATACACAAAATCACCAAACTCACATTAAAACTGTTGTGTTGTTTGCTCTAAGAAGCTGGTACCTCTTTAAAAACACTAAAACATTAGCATGTTACATCCCAGATGGTTTGCTTTTCTTCACCATGTCTTTTATTCTGCCCCGAGTCTCTGAAGAGCACTCCTTTCCCCCCCCATTTTGTTCTCTGTTTGTAAAGCTTTATACATTTCAGTTTTTCATCGTTTTCTCAGATCATTATCTTAATTTTTCATCTTTCTTTTCAAAAAACTTCTTTTTTCCCCATCTGCCACCATCTTCAGTCTAATACTTCTCCCTTTAGGATTTCTTTTATCCTTCTCATCTTTATGCCTTTCACTTATTCCTCCCCAGACCTTTCATCCCTGCTTTCGCTTGTCAAAACTGTGTTTCTTCCTCCTTCATGGGAGAAGAAGTGGGAAGGTTGGGTGGATTTTTCTGCTATGAACACCCAGGAATGCTCCAACCAATACTTCAAAACCCTGCAGAGGAGAGCTTGCACGAGTCTTTCAACACTTTCAAAATTTGCAACAGCAGTTAATGGAAGTCTGACTAATGCTTGAAAATCAGCAGCTTATTTTAAAGCAGTGCTGTAGCTTCCCACCAATAACATTATCAGGCCTTCCCCAACAAGCTTTTATTTTTACATCAAAGACTCTACTCCATGCTTTGAAACCCTTGTAGCCCCGTAGCAACTTCTCTCTTTCTAAACCCCAAGACACAGAGCAGGTGATGGATGCAGTCTCAGACACCACCCGGATGCCTTTAGCTCTGGCTGGATTTCTGTTCAAATCAAAGGAGAGCCATATTGCCCCCCCGCTCACAGGAAACCATGCCCAGGTGTACCCAGGGAGATTTCAGAAGAGCAGCGAATCCACTTTAGCTGGCAGTGAGCATACATGAAACGTCTTTAAGCCTGAAGCAGGGGTCTAGCCATGGCTGCAGGCATCTGCCAGGAGAGCAGCGGCTCAGCCCTGTGGGCTTCACCACCCCCGACGGCTGAGGTAGCATTCAGTGCCAGGGAACGATACTGGGGGAAGGATCCGGAGCCTCTTCCCCCCTTCCCAATAGATGTGCCCTTGCTACTTATTTTGTTCCAAAAGGAATTTGCAATAGTAGTTTGGGGATCTTCTGACATTTCTTCAGGGCTTTTTGTAGGATGATTATTATTGTCATTAGGTACCCTCAGGTTTTAATGCCCACACTAGATTTGTGTGCATTCCAGCCAGGGGCCAGTTTTTGCTGTGAATTCTTAACATGCACTCAACCTCGCGCCTCCACGGGCCTGTTTCATTTGGACCTATGCCCCTAGACAGATCACTGAAGAGGTCTGGAGAATCCTCTGCAGAGCTTGCAACAGATAGAATTGACTGTTTCTGACAAGTCTACCATTTTTACTGTTTTCCATCTGCCTACCAAGACTGCCTCATTCTTCCAAAGTACCAAAGACCACCTAAAATGTGTCTAACGTTTGATGCCAACTTCCTAGCCTTGCTTGTCAATTCAAAAAATATGTTGCAAAATATATGTCAATACATTTATTCCCAGACTAAGGCAACCATGTATTACTTAAATGCTGGGGTAATCCTAAATGTGATCAAGTGGCTGGTGCTGATAACAGAGTCTTCAGATACAAAATGGCTTGTGTGGAAAGTATCATTTCTAGCACGAGATATTTAAATCCTTTTATTCTCTCATTGAGCACAACAGGCCTGTTTCGGCAGTCTGAGCATGTTTCCTGGCTTGCTGTCTATATGGCAGCCGAAACTTGGCAATAGGTTGCTCCAGTATCAAATTAATGATGGAAATCAAGGCCAGGAAGGTCTGACATGAGTGATCTAGGTATGAGTATCTGTTCTTGCTCCTTGAGTTTCCTGGTTGGCTTTTGCTCTGCTAAGACTAAAATAGTTTGGAAATCATTGCCTGTAGATTTTAGGTTTTTCTTCCCCACTGGTAAGACTTGAAGCTATTTGAGATGTTAAACAATTTTCGGCTTCTGAGCTTGGTTGTGGTGCTGGCTTTGTACAGATAAATATAGAACCTGTGGCATTTTCAAAAGCCATTTGGAACAGCTCTTCAATAGAAGCACTTCCAGCAGAGATTAGATACATTATTTGGGTTTTCTGCCTAAAAAAAAAACAACCAACCTTAAAAAGTTGGCAGAAATACCATTTTCTTCAAATGACAAAGTTCTCTTTCCCCACATTGAGGCTGGCAATTGGCAGCTCTTTACAAAGACAATTTTTATTTCTTTCGTCTCTCCGTTCCCCTACACCTCGATTTCAAAATAACCTTCAAGGCAAAAAAAGCAGGACATAGCAATGTAAAAAAGAAGTAGAAACTGATTAAAATTTTTCATTCCTTGAACAGAATGCTTTCCATTTTAACTAACTTGTATCAGATAAAATGCTATTACATTCCTACACAAGAAGTTAACACATTACAGGAAACTGGACACATATGTTCCTCGAGGAATTCGCTATTCAGAAGTCCTACTGAAGAAACTGAAACACAATACAAATAAAGACCTTTATTAAAATCACTTGGAATATTATATGAAATTTAGTATCATATAATATAGTTGCAAAACTCCTGATATTGACAGGATGTGATACATGTGAAGAGAGGACATTAATATACACATAAATAGAAAAGCTAAAATGTATTTGACAGTGAAATATTAAATGGCTATATAAATGTGACCATAATTAGGAGAATATGTAATTTTGTATTCCTTAAGCAGTATCTTCTAAAGCAGTATACATAGTAAATTGCTTTTACCTCTAGTGTCTGCTTTCTTATGAGTAACAGGAGATGTGTAGGAATATTATAGGCACATGCAAAAGCAATGTAAAAGACATAAAAACAGAAGCAGAAGCCAGGGTCTTATTTGTTCTTGGCTGCCAGAGGTTTACGGCTGATCTTCTTTGACTTGTCATTGTTCTTCTTTGGAGGTTCAGGATTCGCCTGCATGTGTCTGCCATAAAGACTGTAAGGAAATGAGACAAAGAATATTTGCGATACAACCATTAAACACAGGCTTTTACTCTGCAGCATGTTAAACAATGCATCTAGTTACTACAAATCAAAAAAGGAAGGTCATTATATTTATTTTGTCTCAACACACTGAATTTTCTACTAGATCTCATGCTGCAGTCCATAATATTAGGTTTTTCATGACTTACCAGGAGAGTAACATTGGGAAGAGCACGCCTTTGAAGCAGTGAATGAGCAATCAGTTTTGCCTTCAGAAACTAGCAACCTTTATTCTGCAGTTATGGGATTAAGGCTTGGAAGGCGGCAAGGATGTGTATTCAAGTCGACAATGACAAAAATTGGGTTGAACTGGAGAGATAGAGTGCCCACTTAGAGCAAAGTGAGCATCATCCCTAACCAGAAAACCCAAGGGCTTGATAATGTGACAGAGAGCAATAGTGTCACAGCCGCCCTTGCTGCTCGCACATGATTGATAGTACTGGGACAGCTACCAACACATCAATGCCACATTAGTAAGTACCACTGATTAAATGTTGACAAAGTATCCTACAATTAAGATGGCTAGCATTCACAGTGAAGCTAAATAGACTACATGGCTGAGAAGATCTTGCTAAATATCACATAGTAATTAATAGATAATTTATGAGTAATCCTGATTAAACTAAATTAAAAACCTACCCAAAATAAACACAGCTCAAACTTAACTTCCCCTATTGACATAAAGTGCTTTTTGAAGATGTACTTTGCGGGGGTGTCAGTGCATCTAGAAGGGAACAGAGACGAGCTTCGTTTCTGCTCATTCAGCTGTATAAACACTGGCAATGTTGACACCAATACTGAAATCCCTCTGAAAGGTGTCCCCCTGCTAATACTTAGGCCTGATGCTGGCAAGTGTCTGCCCCAATCCCATACTAGGCTGTTGCCAGTAACTTCTACCGCTTGATAGGAATTCTGCTACTAAAGATAACGGCACCAGTTCCCACAACAGCCTTCTGTGTGTCACTGCACCTCCACCTTTTGGTGGACTTTTTCCAGCTGAAATAGTCTGGTCTGGTCTACTCTATTCCATGTCAGGAGGTTAAAAGCTACCACCTGCTCTGAGCTTTATTTCGCTTTATGTGGAAGATATTTCAACCCTGGGGTTCCTGGACTGCTGGGATTAGAGCTTCTCGTAGGGTGGGGTAGAGAGGCAGCGCTTGCTTTCACCTCCTCAGCAGCTGCAGTTTTACATCATGCTGCTAAACAGGCTGCTGTCAAGGTGCACTGTACCCAAAACAGCCTTGCTCAAGGAAAATACAAATGTAAACTATGACATTATTTCACCTTACTGAAATTTTATGTGTGCCATCACCTACTGTCAACATGGGATCAGATGCCATTTCCTGATGAACGCAGACAGCCCTGACCCTCTGTGATAACTGAATGCTTACTGTTAGCTACAATACACATATTTTTCTTTTCATAAGAGAGACAGCCCCAACAGCACAAGGCTATATTTTCTCTAAGTACACAGTATGCGTACTAATCAAATAACCATCCTAAATAACTGTCCTGTTTTGGAAGGTGTTAAGTGAGTTGAGGAAGGAAAGACATGGCAGGAGATGTTTTGGTATCAGGAAATACTATAATTGTGGAAGAGCACAGAACTGTCATTCACGGAGATTGTCCTATCAGAAACTGATCCACGGTAGAAAAAGTCAGGGAACAAGCAGCATCTTGTTCCCAACAATATGCGGCGCAGCATTTGAACCACTGTCAGCAATAATTTTGTAACTCTGAGAAGTTAGCAACAGAGAAGTGGAAATGCATGCTCAAATCTGTGAACACCAATAGTTAGTTAAATACTAAATTAACATTCAAGTTGTTTTCTGGCTCTAGAGAAATAATGTTAGATGGGAGTAGAACATAAAGTTTTTCTGTATAGTAAGAAAAGTCCCCATTTGGGACTTCAAGCACTGAATTAACAGAGAATTGACTGATCCACTGTATCTGAGCACAAAAAAATTTCGCAGATGGGAAAAGAAGTCCCCTGCCACTGTCCTGTCTTCCACCTCCTGCTGCCCCACAGCTACTTTGCCCTGTTAGTGCCAAGCCAGAGAGGACTGTAACAGCAGCTTTAGTGGTTTTTCCGGTGTTACATATCCTCTCTTTGCTCAGGTTGGTTTAGGCTCCACCTTTTTGCTTTGGAAACTTTATATGAATTTCCCTCTCAGATGACACTTTAGGCATTCATTCTGCCTCTCATTTCCTGCTTTCTCAGGGCAAATTTGTGGACTGGCAGAGCTCAGATTAGTGAACTTTTTCTGAAGTAAAAGGGTGTGGTGGGAATTCTACTAACTACACGGATGCTTTTGAAGTGCAGAAGCTGAATATTGACAATTTTGAATGAACTTCAGAGTTCTGGTATAGTCTACTTGAGCAATGCCTTTTGACTGTGAAAGGTCCAGCGGCAACTGCATGCATTAAGCAGTAAAAATCCCAATTGACCTGTAAGTATTTTTAGTAGCAGTTTTTCTTTGATATTTACTCCTTACGATACTCAGTGCTATTGGTGCTCCAGCAATTCCCTCCACCCCATGCAAATACTACGTCAGTAGTAGTAGACGTGTGTGAGGTGCAGACATGTGCAGGACTTTTACATTCTTTTTACTTATTCTCATGTCCAACCACTTCTATCGGCACATGCACTGATTTTTCATCCAGGAAAATAATTATTGGGTTTTAAAAAAGCGAATCAAATATATCTACTTAGGTTTCTCTGGCAAAATTTCAAGGAAGTTTCAGCTGCACATTGCTATCTCAACTGAAGATAAGTGCTTTGCAATCTATCACAGTAGTCTGCTATGCAAAGAGCAAGGATCAGACGTATTTAGATTATACAAGCCTTCACAGACAGGGACTCTCTCTTGTGTTTGCACACATCAAATAAGAGGAGACATATGGTGTCACGACAACATTTAAATACAATAATGACTGTGATAATGCCTCTGGGACAGAATTTGCCTTCTGTTACACTAGGGAAAAGAGAATGCACAATTTTCAATGAACTTCTGGTACAACAACAGACACCACTTTTATAGCTCCCAAGGAAAAAAAACAAACCCAAAACCAGAAAAAAACCCCAAAATAAAAAAACCTAATGGAGCTGATCCACACGGAGAAGCAACTGTCTGAATTACACGAGAACCTATAACCCCTTGGCTGTAATAGATGTGGAGTTTACATATACAGCCCTTAATGATTTCAATACCTACTGGAAGGATACAGCCACAGAAACCATAGCTTGCACGTCACCGTCTGTCAGCCAAGCTGTAGTAACCAACTGTGTACATGCTCTTGCTCTGGCATCACTGTGAAGTCAAATGTGTTAGGCAGAGACACTCGCACACCATCCTCAGCAGTGGAGGTCAGCTTAAGACATACACACAGACAGTTACACAGCTCAGCTGATGGATGGTAATGTACTAGGAGATGGCACCTTGACATATCTGTGTGTATGAGTAGACCCTTAGCAAAGGCAGATGGCGTCCATAAACAGACAAAGAAATATTGAGGCAGATTGTGGCTACTGTTTCAAGGCAGATTTGTGAGGTAAGTGCTGATAATACATTCATGGCAGCACCTTCACACTTGGTATTTTGGAATGTCATCTGTTCATGGGGCTGGTACAGCTCTGAGCAGGACACTACACACAGCTTGCAGACCAAAACCTCAGCTGAAGAATAAAATCCAAAGTGCAAATAAATATCTGAGATGTTTGTGGTTTGCAGCAACAGTCAGAAGCTAGTTATTACAACCACAGTTCACAAGCCGCTGAACCTTTGTAGACTTAGCAGCTACAGTATTGCATGCAGATTTCTCATTATGTTAAAGTGAAAGGGGAGATTAAATGCAAGACTGAAAATGCAGAAAGCCCTCAGATAGAAATTTCCAGCTGCATTCTTTCCTTGTATATATTTTTCAAAGAAAATATCTCTCATGAACATAAACGTTTCTTCATATGCAAACAAACAAAATCTCCCTGCATTCTCTATCTGCCCCACTGGAAGTAACAAATGAGAGCACTACGGCTGCTGCAGCAAAACTAACAATATCAAGTGAGAAAGATGCTCATTAAACTTCATCATTCTGTCTACTTTAATGATGCTTTTACTTAATAAAAATTCCCCAAGCAGTTGCAAGGATATTAGGCAAGGTCTTTGGTTATGTATCAGGGGTCTAAGCTGTCACTAGCAAGCATGCAGTTCAGGAGGGGCATTCCCAAGAGGAAAGAGTGAATACAGCTTTCTTGTAATAAATTCAGAGAGAATCAATAACCACAGCCTGCCACATTACTTAAGCATTTAGGCAAGTAGGTGATCCTTCTAAATTAAACTACAAATTGCTAAATGTTGCAATTTACAGCATAAGATCAGGCATGGAGCCTTGTAACTTGAAAGCTTACAGTCTTGCTACCAAAATATCTGAATTTAAAAAAGAACCATAGTTAAAATTAATAAAGTTCAATAGAGCCACTTTCAAAAAACACCTTCAGCACAATTACTTCCAGTTTTTTGCTCTTGTACAACAAAACATTCACTAGCTGAAGGCTACATGCTCCCAGAGATGAAAAGAGTGAACTTGTGTAAGCTAGTGAACTAGTGTAAAGTGTTTGATGCTGTTATGGGTTTGTGTGGCGCGGTTTTCCTTGGTGGCAGGGGAGGGGGGCTGCAGAGGCGGCCCCTTTAAGAAGTTGCTGGAAGAATTCGCTGCCCCAAAATGTCGGATAAAGATAAAGAATTTGCCGCCCCAAAATGTTGGACGCGCGCGCCAAAATGTCGGACC
>VYZV01038999.1:41925-52093 GCA_013401275.1 Pandion haliaetus | reverse complement strand
AGCCCGCGGAAAGGACCCGCGCCAGGGAAGTTTGTGAGGAACTGCAGCCCGCGGAAAGGACCCACGTTGGAGAAGTTGGTGAAGGACTGTCTCCCGTGGGAGGGACCCCACGGTGGAGCAGGGGACAAGTGAGGAATCTTCCCCCTGAGGAAAGAAGCGGCAACGACGATGTGTGGCGAGCTGACTCAACCCCCATCCCCTGTTCCCCTGTGCCGCCGGGGGGAGGAGGTAGAAAGCATCGGGAGTGGAACTGAGCCGGGAAGGCGGGAGGGGTGGGGGGAGGTTGTTCTGATGTTTGGTTTCCCTTCCTAATACCCTTGTGTTTTGTTTTTGTTTTGATTTGTAGTAAATTAAATTGATTTTGTTTTTTTCCCAAGTTGAGCCTGTCTTTTGCCCGTGACCATAAGTGGGGAGTGATCCCTCCCAGTCCTTGTCTCGACCCACAAGCCTGCCTTTGGATTTTCTCCTCATCCCAACGTGGCCAGGCAAGGGGGTGGGGGGTGAGTGAGCAGCTTCGTGGTACTTTGTTACCAACTGAGCTGACCTGAAACCATGACAGATGCACACATTAATTTTCTTGAATTTAAGCATTTTCAGAGAGGATTTCAAGAATGAACCATAAGAAATACACTGCTTTCACTTTATGTCTGTCATAGACCTACAGGGTGAGTATGCAGTATGAAAAGGACGCACACAGTTAAATACGATCCTGGAGAGATGCTACCTCCAGGTATATACCATAATCTGAGAAACAAAGGTGAAACATTCCAGCACTGCTTGCTTGGAGCTCAGGTTCAGGCAGGTACGTAGTGCTCAGACACAGCTTCAAATGTGGGTATTTACAGGACCTCAACAGGACAGTCCCCAGCCCCAGCTGCTAAGGCAGGAGAGGGGAAAGGCTTAATCAGTGGTGATAACACTGGAGACCCAAAGCTGAAAGAAGTGCTTGCAAAACTGATATGTGCTGGCTAGCCTGTATTAGTTAAAATTCTCAAGCACTGACTGCAAGATGCTTTTGCCTTGGCAGTTTTTGCATGGCTTATTGCTGCTCTGGTATCCCCTCTGAGCTACTGAGACTGGCCTTTTCTCCCATGGGAGCTGCTAACACATCACCTCCTCAAATCACATCTTCTCCTAGGAAGGGGACAGGTACTGGGGTTTAATTTGCCAGTAAGGTACCAGTGAGAGAAAATAGTGGGGGTTAAAATTACTTTGCAAGTATCATATTATTTTGGTAGTTTACCAATAATTTATTTTTATTCTGTGACATAGTCAGATGATTTAAATTAAGAGGAACATTGCATGGGTAAGTGAAATTATTATCTGGTTTCCTTGCACACTCAGATGGCAAGCTGCAGTTTTAGGATTCTTAATAAGGAAGAACAGACAAGAGTGACTCATTTTATTCAGCTAATTTTTTGCCCCTTGTTTGCGAGTGCTCTGAGAGCAGATGGCAGCCGTGTCAGAGAAGTTCATCTTCTGAAGCTTTCTGCAAGTTTCTTCACAAATGCAGCTTTGGCCTGTCATCTGTCTGTGCACCACCTCACTCCTTATGCTCCGAAATGGAGGCAGTGCTCACTGGTTGAAGGGGGCAGGTGCTGGCGGTGCTGCGTGTCTGCTACGCTGCAAGAGCCTCTGGGCTACTAAACCTGCTGCTCTTAATGTGTTGTAAAACTGCTCCAGTATCTTTAGGTCTGTAACAGTTTGCCTTCCTGTATTGCCCACTCACACTCCGGTATGCCTAATACTTCAGACTACCCCAAATCTCCACACCTCAGAGCCCAGCCCCCGAGTGTATACTCTAAAGTGTAACAACCTGTGGTATTTTCCCATTTCCTCCACCTGCCCCAATAATCTTCATAACCCAAAGCTCCTGCAGAGTTTGCCCTGGCATCACCCTCGCTAATCCCCCTGAGTCCTGCACTTCAATTTTCAAAGAGACTTTCTGCATCACCAGAAAACCCTACTCCCCTCGAGTGCTTTCTGGGGTCTCCCCCCCCAGAAGCACTCTGCAAGGGAACTGATCACCTCTTCCCAGTCTTGGATTAGCTCTTTTTTGTAGCTAGTTTCATTTTTTTGGAGCCCAAATTAGATGAGAAGGAGAGGATTCAGTACAGCTGAGAGCTAGGTATCCAAGCCTGTGTTGCAATCAGTGGAGGTCTGGCTAATGAAGCCAGTGGAGTAGAGAGCTTTTTGGGTGACCAAATACAAGTGTCTGCTGTGAGATGCTTAGTTGCTATACTCTGTTACAGATTTTCACCAACTACAGTGGACAGTAGGCAGCTAGCTGACACGTAGGCACATTTAGATATCTTAAAATACTAGATGAAGTCTACCCAAAGTAACCACTCTCCCTCTGTTCCCACTTCGCACGCTCTCACAAGGTGTTAGCTACCTTACATTATAGACTCTGCTGAGTCATACAGTCCAATGTTGACTTGCTGTGAATTCCTGCCTAAAAACACTCCAAATCTCAATAAGCAAAAAGAAGTATTCTGCCAAAACTGTCCTGGAGCTCACCATCTCAGCAACTGTGTAGAACGTGCATCCAGCAAAACAAGCCCACCCATCCCACGTGTCTCCTACCAGCCACTTCACCGTTCAGTTCCTCACAGGGCTCCCTTCTGCCAGATCCCTCAGCTCCAGTCTCTCCCATTTGCATTTGCTGTGTCATATATCTGAAGAAGAGAAAGACTCAACTTCTACATGCCATGTTTCCCACCCTCTTTCCCTACAGGTTACTGTCAGAGATGGACCCTGACCAGATGGACCTCTGGCCTGAGCTCAGGAGCTCCCTGTGGTGCTCCTCACAATAGCATCATCAGTCCTGCTGTGATGACTCAGCAGCCCAAACACAGCAGTTGTAAAGGGAATACAGTCCAGTTGGATGTGTAAGGAGACACCCTGGGGGAGATGTGTCTGCGTGGGAAGATTTGAGCCAAGGTAACTATGATTTACAAACACCTGCTCTCCTATAAGGCTGGCAATTGCTGGATAATTTTAATTCTGCCAGACACGTCCGCTCTTAAACTGGTTAATTTAATTCCTGCTTCTTTGAACTCACCATCTTGCATGTTAAGGAGAACTAATTTTCTTTTTCCAGAAAGGAATTCCAAGTAGGTGTTAGGCATTTCTTTAATTAATATACAGTAATAAAGGAAAGCCTTCTCCTTATATTCTCTGAGGCTAGCAGCCTTTTGAAGCAAGTACTTTAAATGTGAGGCTTGTTAGGGGAGCACAGCTGGAAGCTCATAGAAACCTAGAAAAAAAAAAATGTTTTGTAAAGGAAAAGGATTTGCAAAACTGGCTAATGACTTTGCATACCCAACTTGAAAGACCTTGCAAAAAATGTGACTTTTGGCAGAGAGGTTTGAAAGCACATGGAACACCAGCATCTGTTTTCTGAGTCAGACCTATCTAATACCTAGGGAGTCCAGCACTAAAAATCTCAGCCGTGCTATAAAGCCAGAGACACACACAAGGAGGACCTCCATGGAACTATCACGAAGATGGAAAGGTGAGGACATGCTTATGCTTATTTCTTTAAAAACAGAGGCAAGCACAAATTAAGATTTCATCTAGAGAATCTATTATGCTGATAAAACAACCACCAGCTAGCTTGGTACAATGAGACAGAAGCCTGAGAGGACCAGGGAAAGAACAATTTGTTTCTGCACCTGGATAGTCCTATCAGACTACCTCAATCATGAAAAATTTCTCACTTGGGACTCACATCTTCAAGTGCATCCAGGAGGGCTGATCTCCCTTCTCATGCTCCGTTTCAAATGGATCGGTGAGTGGTTCAGCCTACATGTGCAGACCAGTCCCTGGACCCACCCCAGGCACTTCATAGGTCAGAATCTGAAGTCCTCACGGCTAAGAATTCCCACAGATTCCAGCAGAATATTTTTTCCCTTGTTTTCTTTTCACAGATCAAATGGTGCTTTCCCACTTATGTATGACCAGAAAAAAACAATTTAGTGCCAGATAGAGACATCAGCTGTAAACTCTGAGGGCTGAGGTATCCACTAGAACAAATTACATTCTCCACCTAATGAATCAAAAGGAATTAAGAGCTGCAGAATCTGCACGAGCAGGCTCAGCTTCTTTGGCAGAAGCCAGCACAGGTGGCTGCAGAGAAAAATGCACCAGCAAGAAGGAAAAAGACTATTCAAGTGAGAAAGAAGTGTGTTCTGTTTACTGGAGTCATCTTTATCCTCACAACCCTTGTCTTTACGTATTTGTAATTCCATGAGCATGCAGTAGATAAATCAACAGTTTGTTACATTTTACCAAACCATGTTGTTGGGACCATATTCAGGGCCACCTGCCTGATCTCAAACTAACCCCGGACAGGCAGCGAACACGGTGCAGAAAACATGCTGGCACACAGCACAGACAGCTTCCTGGAGCCAGCCAAACGGAGTCTTTTTCATTCTTATGTTATTTTAATGTTGTGCACATGGAGTCCTTTGGGTTTAAGCAAACAGTGCTCATTTTCCTTTTTGAATGCTACACTAAGGGGCTTGCTGCTCAGGTAAATCCCCTTACATAATCTTTATTATTGATTTACTACATGCATTTTGCTGTGCACCTAATTAACATTTATAAAAGGAAAACAGAAGGTAAAAATAGCTAAGTGCAAGCCAAGGAACTTTAAGTTATTCTACACCTGGCAGGTATGTATTTCTTTTCCAGTAACTAGAAAAAGTGTACCAATAAAATGTATAGAAGGGACTCTGGGAAAATACTGATATGCAGAGTCTCTTTTTTTAAGCAAAACAGAAGTGTCTGAGTTAATCTGAGCCTGCTCTGCTGTCCACTGAGGATGACTGACTTCACTGGCAGTCGCAGGGAGAACATTCAGAGGACTGCAGTTCTCCATATGCAGGGTTTATATAGCTGCCCTGCTCTGCTGGGCTGGCTCACATGCCTCTCCCAGAGTGTCTACCTTCGTCATCCCTACTGGCTGCAGGGCTCTCTGCTCAACAGCTCCTCAAAATAGACGCAAAGACCAAACAGTGATGAGGGACACAGTGACATGGTGGGGAACTCAACCAAACTAACCCTCCTGAATCACCGCTCCTGAGACCCTCAAAGGTGAAGGACTAAGCCCCAGTCCTGCTGCACAACCCACTTGTGTGACTCAACACACTTTTTCTGGAAGGCTGTGCAGGCTCTGGGGACCACTGTGTAAAGGGGGCATAGGACTTACTGTGGGATGCTTAGGGGGAGTCTTGGGATTGAGCAAAAGTATTTAAGGATTATACAGGATTTATGAGATGTTTAGGGGAAGCACCAAGAGAGCGGAAAGGAGGGATCAAGATGGATGGCAGAGAACAAGTGGAGGAAAATGGAGAGAGGATCAAGTGGGGAATAAATTAGGCCAGTCATATGCAAGCAGGAGGCTGGCCAGAATGCTTGTTTGGCTAAACTGCACCAAATCAGCTCCAAGTGGAGGTGTGTCCTACCTAAACCCTGTTTATAACCGTTTTCTGTGTGAGTGTGCTCTTTGTTCTGTCAACATGCATGCATGACCCATCAGCAAAGTTCAAGCCAGACTAGCTGGTCACTAGGATGGACTGAGTCCTTGACACTGGAGAGACCAAGGGCCTGGGATCAGCTCCCAGGGAGCCTGAGGGGCTGTAGGCTGGTAAGACTGGGTCTGGCGGCCTGATACTTGAAATATCCAAGATTTGGGAGCCAGGTACCAGAGGGATCCCTGACACAGGGTTTTCCCTGAGCATTGATCCCTAGAAATGCAGTGTGGCTGTTCTTTGTCCTCTCTGCATTTATGTGGCAACCTGTCCTTCCATTGTGCTAATGTGTTCATGGCTGGCCATGTGTACATGCATGTTCTGAATTTGTGGTTAGCCTTGCTACTGGCAGGACAGGGTAACAGGGATATGGAGCAGCTGGTCACTGCTATCGGTGGAGGAATCCCCTGGCTCCTCCAGCCCACTGGATTTAGCTGCGCAAAAGCACTACCAGGAAAAAGGTGAAGAAATGAGGAAACTCACTTCACCTTTTTGACACAAAGGACCACATCTGAAGTGCTACACATCACAGACAATCCAATTTCACCCAGTCACCCGAGTCAGCTTTGTTTGACGCATGCTGGATATACTTTCCAGAAAGGCTCTTCTAGCCTTCTTAAATTGAATTTTTGAACATGCATAATAGGTCACTGCAAATATTGAATTTTGCCATCATTAAATCTCTTTCCAGTTCCCAAATACAGCCCTTTCAACTCCTCCCTGGCCAACACTGGTACAAACACGCCAATGGTGTCAATCTTCCAGACACTCTGATGAGTTCTGCTCAGACAGGTCCACATGCATGCAAAGGAGTAAGGAGATTCAAAGCCAATTTCAAAATCATTGTCATCATTCATGTTAAAATGCTAGAATTTTGAAAGCCAAAGATCAAGTACTTCATCATGGAAGCAGAAAATTTCAACACAATGATTTTCCAGTTAATATACATCTACTGCGGAAGACCAAAGATGGTCACACAGATACCATGTAATAAAATGATACAGACTATTCACCCCATTTTCCAGCCAGTTTTCAACAAAGCATCACACCATTAACATTTGGCAAACAATTACTGGGTTTTAAGCAAATCTTTGGCGTTTTTCCATGGTTTTTACTGTGCCAACAAAGCTGTTCCATAGTATTTTCAGGAGGGACCTATGTTATGTTGCAGCCAATAATCTTTATGGTAACACTGCAATGAAAATGTCGCTTACTGTAATGAGCAGAGATCATAAGTTAAGCCCCCAGCTACCTTTCTATTATCTTTCATTACAGTCTTTCCGAGTTTGTTATGCTTCAAGAGTACTCAGGGAATTACACCAAACTAGGCTTACTAGTCAGCTCTTCATTATTCAGACCACACTGAAACTGAGCAATCAGCAAACTGAACCAGCTCCTGAGGTAACACAAGACACTAACATTTGTTTGAATATTTACCATTTCTTTTTTAGCTTGTCCCTTCTTAAAGCTCTGTTCTGTAAATAAACTTGCCTATGGTTGGAAGTGGTCCTGAAACAACAGGAAAATCACATAATATTTTTCCATGCTATTAACACCTTGAGCAAAGGGTTGGGCTTCCTTTTGTCTACCAGAAACAAACTGTCTTATATTCATGTTTTCCTGACAGCAGTGTTTCTCCTAGATTTATGTTCTGTAGCACTGGTTAAGCTGGGTCAGACAACAAGTGTCACTTGCTATGTGAATTCTTGTCCCGGCCCCATTGCAGATTTTTGGATTGGCTTCCTTCCCTCTCGCAAAGCAAGAAGCTGACCACCCCTTTGGAAAACAGAAGTTACACTGACATCAGTAAGTTCTGGTGTCATCCAATCCATACAACTTCCCAAGTTGCTTTCCATGTATTTCAAGGCCCACAGCGTGAAGGACATAGAGCCTTTTGAAAGGCCGCCTTCTTCCCTGATGTCCGTCAAGATGAAATGGTAACATAGTGTTGGCCTGATTTTGATTTCAACAAAATCAATACAAGTTTTGCTTCCGATTTCAGTGGATGCAAGGTTTGGCCTGCAATGTCACACAATCTTTTCCTGAGAACTGAAAGTCCACTAGTGCACACCATGCAGCACGGGCTGTCACGTGAGACAGGTCTCATCACAGTCTTCTTGGAAATCACCTACATTTCTTATTTTAACTCTCTCCTGAACAGAGTGACTTGGGAAGTGCAAAGACCTCTAGACTACTTAAGAATTACAACAGAGGTAATAATAATTTCCATTGTAATTAGTGTTAGCAACTGAGGCGTATCTTGAAAACTGTGCAAAAACAAACATGGCTTTACAATGTTAGTTGGATAGCACGTTCTTATTTAAATTTTCTACACATGGCCATTATTATCCATGCAAGCAAACAGGCAAACTGCAATTGCATTACAGCTTACAGCCCCAAACTGTACAGCAACATATGAACAACACCTAGGCTGGCTATGAACACTGGAGTGAAAATTATGTCTTCTCATCAAGTGCTAGCAATAGCTAGGGCCAATGAGTCACTGTAAACTTCTTAATGCACGCATTAACCAAAATAGTTTCTCTTACAAGGAAGGTGGGATTATGCATACCAATATGATCTGGTTTTGCTGAACATCTTTTTGCCGTAGGTAGGCAGCACTCATTCTAAATAATTGGTGCTTATGTACGCTCATGAGTTAAGAGGAACAAATATGGAACTTCTACATAAAAGGACAGGAACTAGTTATTCAATTGTCAGACATTTGCAAAAGGCACCCATGGGAGCCTTCTAGAGTGATGCAAAATAAACCAATGGTTCCACCTGCCTCTGGGCAGGAGGAAAAGAAACATGGAGTTGAAACCAATTGCAATGAAGGCAGAAAGAGTGCAACAGTGGGGAGCCAAACCCCAACCTGCAGTCTTGGAGGATAAACTGCAGGACATCTACTCTGCCTCGTCTTAGAAACATGTTGGAAAACACATTGCCAGGAGGGCAAATATGGCCCTTGGGCTACTGTCCTTACTTTCTGGTTCCTCAACACTCAGGCTACTAATATCTTTGCCAAATCCCAGCCTATGCATGCAAGGTAGCAAACAGGCACCCCCTTACTTGTGAAACCATCCCAGTGTTCCCCAAGCCTGTGGCACGGAATGCATTTATGAGAAATGCAGGAGTGGGAAAAGCAAAGTGGCAAAAGATTTGTCAACAGCTCTCTGTCACCAAGAAAGCACTTCATTAGCCTGTCAATTGCACAGTGTCTAGGAGATACATTTATTGACAACTCACTGCCAATTGATCCAACATCTATACAAAGCTCTTCTTATGCAATGAGCTTGCTGACTCACATGATCATGAAATCTATAGAGAACTAATAGCTGTACTAAGCCTCAAATTGCTCCGATTTCTAAACAAAATGAAACCAGAAGTGGTAAAATCCCACCAACATCTCAGCAGCTAGACCATATTCCCTGCTTCCAGCACAAGATTTTTGAATGAGATTCATTTTTTATAGACTTCATAGGTGGGGTGCGAACTCATGGTGAATAAAAGTTCTTATACAAAACACTGTTTTTCACTTCTATGGCTATTTGTGCTTATGGGATTACTTTTGAAATACAGGGAGTCTGCATTTTCTGCTCACTTAATTTAGCATGGAAGTACTCAGTGATGTTCAATTCTGTATGCCAACCAACTTGTCTGTGTGGTCGGGTCCCTCAGCCTCTCATCGGGTTAGGATAATGCTGCGAATATTTAATTGATCCTGCAGTGGCTTTAACAACTGGCAGTCACTTCACACAGCCAGCAGCATTCCTGCAGTGCACACACTCCTAACCCTTGCTTGCTTTGCTTTGTAATACCTGCTTTACCACTTCATGATAACGCAGTGTCAAAGACAGCAGGAGTAACCTATTCTGGCATCTCCATCTGGCACTATATATCAGACTTGTGCTGCTCTGGTGGATTAGTTTCAGATCCCTGTTGGCAGATCAAAGGCAGCAATAATAACCACAAATCAATCCCTCTTTAAGGCCTAAACCATCTTCTCCCTCACAAAGGATGCCTCATTTCTTCACCACCCCAGAGCCCTTATAAATAGCAACTTTGCCTAGACACAACAGTCGTATGCAGATACTTCGGCCCTGGAGAATTTGGCGCTGTGTTTTCAGCTGCTTTCTCCTATTCACTGACAAACAAAATGAGCAGCATCAGTAGAGGGGCTCATGTGGATTAAACACTTGAGTCCCCAAAAGTCAGAAAGCTGCTTGGTGCCAAAGTGAGGACATACAGAGAAGATGGCTTGCTTCCCTCAGTCTCATCTCAGGTAATACATTTTCCAGCACCCATCAGTGAGACAGTGCTGTATTTTCATTGAAGCACCCAGCTACCATCAGCTCACTGCTCAGTGCTCTAAGCTGACCAACAGA
The DNA here is from genome assembly GCA_013401275.1 of Pandion haliaetus. Taxonomy (NCBI): domain Eukaryota; kingdom Metazoa; phylum Chordata; class Aves; order Accipitriformes; family Pandionidae; genus Pandion; species Pandion haliaetus. Next base: position 42,168 of record VYZV01038999.1, on the reverse strand, counting down.
TGTTTTCAGAGCACGCGTTCAGATACAGAATAGTTGCATCCCCAGTTGAACAACCGCACTGTGGACAGGTTGCTTTCTAGCGATGTTTCCAGACAGCTTACCCACTTGATTAGCACATGCTGTAGAAAATAGGACTCAGAAGAAAGAGGCTTCATGAGGTTTGAGATCCACACCGCTGCTCCAATATAGGGGAAATGTCTGGTCCCTTTTGCAACGACTGTGCTTTTGTCCTTGAGATCGCAC
>VYZV01038999.1:0-41855 GCA_013401275.1 Pandion haliaetus | reverse complement strand
AAAAAAAAAAAAAAAAAAAAATCTGTGGCTTGGATTTTACAGGAGAACAGCTATTATGCTGTAAAAGATATACCTGCATGGGCAGTGAAGACATAAGCTCTTCCTCTTATCTTTCTTTAAGTCTTTCAGTCTTGTAACTTGCAGTTTGAACTATGTCTCCAAAGAGACTGCAACATCAGCTACAACAGCAACAGTTCAACATTCCTACATTCATCCTAAAATGAAACCCAGAGATAAATAGTGAATATGATAACTGCTTAAAGAGCTTCTGAAATTCTTAAGAAAAAATGTATCAATTAGAGGCAAACAGCCATAAATCCTCTGGTGCCAATATTGCATACTAATACAGTTTGAAAAGCCCAGAAAGACCTATTTCAGGGTTACCACATAAGGGCCCAAAGAACATTTTGTCCTAAAATTCTTTTGAACACAAAGTACTTTGATCCTGATTTTTTCAGTATTCAATTAAGATACAGTTCTACTCAACTGACTGTTTATCACATAATTTTTTTACTATACACGTAAAACTAGAACATTGTCTCAACATATGGAAAATGTGGATAGTACATATTGCTCATAGCTGCACATAATTTTAAAAACTGTAACTGTACTATTTCTAGATAATTTTTAAACTATGACAAAGATGCATGCTATTGAAGAAAAATGGCAAGGCTATAAAAAGCTACATGTGTTTGAGTCAATCAAGTATAAAGAGTGTATTTTTTTTCTTATATTATGATTCTTTTACATGCTAATGTAAGTAGGAAGTCAGAAAGATTAACCAAAGATCAAGAAAAAAGATCATCCTCTTCCTCCCACTACTAAGCTTAGAAAAATATCCTAAAAAGAAAAAAAAAAAATTACACTGGCAGCTTCTAAGACAGTTTAATAAACCTTGGGGAAGGCCTTAGTGTTGAATTTGGCTTCCCCGTAGTACCTAAAGCACTGTTACTAAAGCAATACAATAAAGTTTATGAACTTGTCTTTACTGCTGCATAATTTATCTTGGAGAAATGACACTATGGTGAACAACTGCTCTCTATGAATCTCTTCGGTGCTTCAGTGAACTGCAGTTTTTATCACAGCAAGTAAACTGCATCAAGCTTAAACTCCAAACCAAAATATTTGTCACTTTATTAATGAAAAATACTTAATTCAAAAGTTAACCACTACTATACTCAAGTGTTTTATCCTCTATGTCAGCTTCCCAACTAAAGTGTTTTTGAGATACTTCACACTGAAAATGGGAAGAAACAAAACCCAGAACCACTCATATTTCTTTCTATTCAAGAAACTTTCCCTTTTCTTTATTAGTTTCTTGCCTAACAAACCCAAATATATCCCTTCATAAAAAAAAACCCCAAACAAACAAAAAAACCCTTAAACCCCAACAAAACCACACTGCAAATTCAAAATAAACTTAATCAAAACCCAGTAATCAAAGCCAAAGGTACACTGACTTCACCTGGTCTAGTGCTCACAGTATAGCTTGCTCAGACCACTTGCCAGCACTGTAGTTACACTGCTCTAGAAAATGTTTATTTTTGGGCTGCGTGCCTTCTGTCAGGTCAGCAAGTTAACATGACTACGCAGCTGTTTAGGTACCAGATTTAATGTGATGGAGGTATGGGAAACCCTAGCCAGAGGAAAAAGGTAAAGAAAAGAAAAGAAAATAGATCAATCCATTTTTGCAATTAACCCCCCCCAAACAAATCAGATGGTATAAATCAGAAGGTGTAACTACACAGAGGGACATGCATACGTGTTGTGGAGAAAATGTTGTCGCTCAAACCTCACAAGCCCATACAAAGCTGACATGAAGAGTGGTGAGGAACCAGCACAATGGAAGGGAGACCCACAGAATAAGGGTCAGCCAGTATCTCCCACTAAGGAGGTATTAGACCAGTCTGTAACAGCTTTGTAAGAAAACTGGCAGATATTCAGTGTAGCCTCGAAAAAACAACTTTGCTGAGGGACTGATGACCTAAGCATACACTGGGGTAGTTTTCATCCCTGGATGTTACGATTGTTAGCAAAGCGGCATTTCTTGATGTGTTTGTCTGTGTCCTGGTTTCAGCTGGGATAGAGTTAATTGTCTTCCTAGTAGCTGGTACAGTGCTATGTTTTTGAGCTAGGTATGAGAAGAATGTTGGTAACACACTGATGTTCTCAGTTGTTGCTAAGTAGCGTTTTGTCTAAAGTCAAGGATTTTTCAGCTTCTGATGCCCAGCCAGCAAAAAGGCTGGAGGGGCACAAGAAGTTGGGAGGGGACACAGCCAGGGCAGCTGACCCAAAGTGGCCAAAGGGGTATTCCATACCATGGGATGTCATGTCTAGTATATAAACTGGGGGGAGTGGGGATAGGGGGATCGCCACTCGGGGACTAACTGGGTGTCGATCGGTGGGTGGTGAGCAATTGCACTGTGCATCACTTGTACATTCCAATCCTTTTATTATTACTGCTGTCATTTTATTAGTGTTGTCATTATCATTATTAGTTTCTTCTTTTCTGTTCTATTAAACCATTCTTATCTCAACCCACGAATTTTGCTTCTTTTCCCGATTCTCTCCCCCATCCCACTGGGTGGGGGGGAAGTGAGTGAGTGGCTGCCTGGTGCTTCGTTGCTGGCTGGAGTTAACAAGGTTCAGGACACCGGTTTATTTGATGAATTCCAACATTTCAGGGAATGTTCTAGGCAATGGGCAATGTCATATTGATTTGGTGAAAACAAGAAAATGAAAGGGGAAAGGTATATATACGCATAGGGTTTGTGACCTCTTGCAGTTAGTTAGCAGATTCAGCTGTTTCAGCAATCCAAATCTGTGGGTAATGGCCCATAGATCAAAGAGCCAGTGGATGGCTGCCATCTTCTTCACCAGTGTTAAGGAACCCCCCTTTCCTCCCATATCCTTGCAGCACTTGCTCCCAGTACAGTTTAGAAATGCTGACACCCAGAACAAATTGCCTCAGGGATGGGAAGAAAGTAAGAGCTAGGGAAAGGATGCAAGAGAGGAAGGAAGAGCTCTGAGGAGAGAAGAGGGATAAAGAGATATGCAAAGCTTCATGTATGGAAAAGCAGCTGATCTTGGCATGGGAAAAAGAGGACAACACCAGTATATTGCAAGAAACACACAGGCAACTCTCACTTTTGTGAACAAAGGGAGCATGGAGTGAATGAAGGAGTAGATGAGCGTTCAGACCATGTGAATTCAAGGAGCCCTTATGGTATAGAACAGAACAACATGGTGGGTCCTTGACTGATGTAAGGAGCATATCCCCTAAATGCCATGCAAGTTCTCCTTAGTCTATGTTTTTCAGTACCACTGATTCAAGACTAAGCATGTTCAGCATGAGCACAGACTGCAGCAGACCCTTCCCCGTTTAAACATACATGGTGCTTGTCACTTTTTCACATCTATCTTTCAGTCACATTAGCTCTGTTAATGAAAAAATAAATGTTGCAAAAGGGAAGTATTAACATAACCAATACCAAGGACATTAATTTTAAAAACGCTATTTACTTTGTATCAGAGTGGTCATATATCTTGATCTTGAGTAGTTCTTAGCCATGTCCAGATTCTGATTCCATGCTATGGAGACAAACTCTTTCCTGACTCTTCTTCCTGCCCGTGATTCATTCACTCGACATCTTTAGTACTGCACCCACTTGATGGGCATCATGTATTTAGTAAAAGACAATCATTCTTATTTAAGCAAAAATGAGTTTTTTAGTGCAAATCCTGAATAGTGACTTACTGTAAAGTATAGACACAATACAGCTCAAACTATCTGCTTGAAGAGAGAAGTCACCTGGCTCCAAACACAACAGTTGGCCTCATACTTTGTGAGAAACTTGCAGTTCCATGAAGAGAGTGGGTCGTCCCAGGTCCTGAAGGATAAGCACTAGGTTGAGTGAGCTGCCTACAAGTATCACTCAAGTGTCTGGCTTTAAAGACCCATGTTATGTCCTAACAGCACAGATGCAGGACCCTAGTGAAGAGACTTGTGCAGGTAACTCGTCTTCCTAATCTGTTCCCCTAACACAAACCAACCACAGATGTCAACTGCATTTTCCCTGAATCAAGAGAAAAAAACTACAGAGAGCACAAAACTACTGCCAAATCACAAGGAAAAGGTCAGCCCATGGCTACTCTTCACAGTTTTTTTGATTTGCCAAGAGAACTAGGCAGCCAGCATGGGAGAGCCTGTGCAGCCTCTGGGACACGAGAGTGGTGCTCTCAAGGCACAGAGGACCTGGGAATTCTCTCTATAGCAGTCACTGTTAGAATTAAACCAAATGTTTTCGGGAATGGGAGAGGAAGCAGAAGCAATTACCCTGTCAGGAAATGTGCCAATAGATAACTTGGGAATAACCTGCATATGTGAACACAAGGTGAGTTTATTTCCGCCACCTCCCCATCCATCCGAACCATGACTTCAGTCGCTCGCTAGCAGACACTGGGCAACCTCGGTGCTCTCATGCACTCATACCACAGTACTGCTTGTCTCCCCAACGGGGCTCTCTGGCAGACGTCACCTGCTAAGTTAGCATTACTGAAGCCCCAGCTGATATTCTCTTCAAAACTCCTCTGTTCCTCCCTTTTTCAGTCACTATGGCAACGCCCATCATCCTACAAACAGCACCATCCGACTCGGGGCTCGCTCTGCACTCATTCATCTAAGCTGTTTTAAGAATCGCCTCTTTCCCCCGTGCAACGTTTCTAAAAATGGAGTTTTACTCCCTGCTGATGTCCCCACATCTTTGACACAGTTCCACTGCCCTGTGTTGCAAACCCATGGCTGCCCCAAATACAGTCCCACTCTGGACTAGGTAAAGAGCCAAAATCAAAATCAAACACAGAACATGTGTGAGTATCTCTAAGTAGACTGGAGGCAGACTGAAGACCTTCTCTTAAAAATTCTGGATCTTGTGAGCAGCCTTCCATTTTAAAAGCTGTCCCTGCTAAGTAAAGGCGTTGAAGATCAGCTGTAGATAGCCAAAATAAAAACAGTGAGGCAAGGACAAAATAGCAGGCTTTCCTTTGATCTAGATTTTTTGCAGGCTACATCTTCCTTACTTGCTATTTTGTTTAATTGGGCTGTGACTACATGTTATTATTCCTCACATTACACCCCCTATATTTACATTAATCCTGGCCTGGGAGAAACAACACAATTTCATTTAACTTGATTCTGTTCTTACTGATTTTTTACTATATTCTTGAAATATTATTTCAGTACTGGCAACTTTAGATCAGATACTCTCACAACCTTTCTGAATTTGGTTTGTTTGGTTTTTTTTTAATTTGGAAATTATTTTTACTAAGGAGGGGAATACACTTGTGGTGCATTTTTTAATTCTGCCAGAACAATGAACAACAGGCCAGGGGTTCACAGCTTCAAGATAAAATAATCAGCACATAAAATAAAAACAGTTTAAAGGAAGAAAGACACTTTTTTGAAGGAGTTTTCCATAATTTTTGCAAAATCTAGTATAATAGTACTGCTGTTTACGTGTATGGGGATAAAAACTACACATGCTACAATGGGAGATCTGTAACTTCTCTCAATACATGGGAGAAAACAACATTTTCTTTCAGAAGGAAAAAGTCATTTTCATTGAGGCAGTATATAATTTTCCACACACAAATGTGTTCATCCAAACCCAACCTACATGTCTCTGTACCTTATGCTCAAATTTTCTCTCACTGCATTCAATACATTAAGTGCTGCCTAACTCCCACCTCCTGCATTCAGCAAAAAAATAATTTTTTCCTTTAAAAAAATACCCTTTGAAATAGAATGTATTCTTATTGTTATAGTCCACAAGTTAGAGGCTGAAAATAGCCATTAGTTATCAACCTACCCATTACCCTGTAAAGTGTTAACAACACGTGACCACTGCTGTAAGGCAATTGCCCAAAGAAAACGGCAGGGCACGCTCCCTGATCCACTCTCTTCTGGAGAACAAAAACGTACCTGGGGTTTACCACTCAAAAAGCCTTGCTCTTTTATCCTCGCGTGCTGGCTAACCTTTGCTAGCTGGCAAATGAAAGGGTGGGCCACAGCATGGCCAAGGTTTTAGCATCCCTGCACACACTCAGGCATCTCGGTCAGCGTCTAGATCCTGGAAGCTGTGTACCTCTTCTGGAGCCACCCCACCACCCTATGGACAGGGAGATCCTTGAGATTACCCACCACTGTATGCAGCACACTGAAGGCTCCGCACCCCTTATATGCTTGAGCAATCAAGACAAAGTGTTTGCTAGTTACTGTATTAAAAGAGGGGAGGAGATGTACTGAAACTTGCATTTTTCTAGAAGCACGAGAGATGATCCAAAATTGCTCAGAATCATTTTAAAACCTGTTAGTTCAAGCCATGATCCCAAAATAATATGATTCAAATAATTCAAAGTAGTCAGAGTTTAGCAACACAGTGGTATTAAAGGAAGCATGGTCTACCTGAAGTAAACATGGTGAACCAAAAATCACACAAAGGAAACCCAGAGTCCTAAGAAGTGGACAAGCCAGAAAAGACAAGTTGGTTATGCCTCTGACATTTGTCCATCATCCCTCTCTCCCACATACTGATTGGTAATAGAAGGAAAAGGCAGCCAATATCCTTTTATATCCTATCCTTTGATTATTCGGTGTCCTTAATTTCTGCTTTTACTAAATTCTCCATTTTTCTGCTATTGCTGCACTTCCTCCCTATTTCTTCCCTTTGCCTAATCAGCTGATTATCCTCATTTATCTTCCCTGTCGAGAATCTTTGCTCTTCCCATTTCTCTTCCCTTTCCAGCTTGTCAGCCTTCGCCTTCTTACTAGTCTTCCTCCTGTACCACTTTTGTGCTTTCTTCCTTCCTTTCCTTGTTTCTCATAATTTTATCACTTCTTTTTTTTATATAGGATACTCATCTTTCCATCCGTGCTCCCTTTTTGCCTCTCAGGTGGTTTGATCTGAATAAGAGTGACTGTTTTGAAACATTTTAGTAGGAAAATGAATGACTCTTCTTAGTATTTTCCTCAGCAGATGGACACACACTACACAGAGAGGATCTGCTATATTGTGTTTTAAGGTATTTCCCTGGATCCCGTACCATCGTTCAAAAAATATTTTAAAAGTATTTAAAAAGGATTTCATATGAAACATTTCATATAAATCTTTATGTGAATTACAATGAATTCCATTTTTGTCCTTAAAAAGTAGGCATGAAATACAAGTTATTACTGACATCTGTCATATTTTAAATTCCTTTATAAAATTTAGTAGTGGCAGCAACAGATGTAGCATAAACCACTGTGAAACGATCTCCTTAATAAAGCATCCTTTAAGGAAAGCAGCTTCATCATTGACAGTCATTTAGTAACACAGAAGGCAGCTTCCCAGAAGATATTTGCTGCTGTTATATTAAAGGTAATTAAACTATAAAGTGATTTATTTCTTTGCAGCCATGTAATTGAACTTTCTAAAGCCATTAAAGATAGCTTACGAAAGTATCAGCAGATACAGAACATGATTATCCCCAGTAAAACTGCATTTGCAACACACAGAGCCACAAAAATTCTACACAATGCCATTTATTGGCAAAACATTAATATATTAAGCCACAAAGGACAGTGCACTGAGGGTAGAAATGCTGTCACCAAACGTATGTCTCTCCTTCAACCTCCCCCCAGCTCTCCCTTTCCTATGATTGACAGCGATTTTCTGAGAGTAGGCATCATCTCCAGGCAAGAAAATCTGCGTACATAAAAAAATAGTTTTACATTAGTCTTATTGCAGCACTATTGATTACTAAAGGAAGCTGTAGGCAACTATATATATATTTTTTTTTTAAAATGTGTATTTAAGAGTGGGAAAAAAACTCTATGTATAGAAATTCAAGGGGGTATCAATGTCTCACATATTTTCCCCACCATATTATCTAATCCAGCAAAAAAGATCCTTGATATGTCATTTGCTGATTGATGAGCACAGAGAGCTGAGACCTGAGCACGGAATTTTATTGCTGAAGACATTTTCATCTGCAGCCAAATCACCAGGGAAACACTTTGTCAAACAACTTCATTCTGCAGGGAGACTTTGTGACAATATTGGCAACTTAGGAATTTGTTCTGGTTTTTGCAATAGCATCTACCTGTCTGTGCTGAGAAATATTTACAGTAGCACTGCAATTCATGCAGATGTCCAGCTTAAGACCCGGGAACAAGTGGTTCACATTTCATTGCAACAGTACGTAAAAATTAGATGCTCACAAGCTCTATTTTTTAAAAAAATATCTATTTATCTCTATATAAATGATCCAATATATTTTTGGCAGAATTTAATACCAAACCCCTGTACTCTTATAATAACTGATCTTACATTGAGCATCTGCAGGGCTACAAATTGTTACTTGTTTTCAAGAGCTCAAGTACCTCTTTTACACTTTTTGGTTTGTTTGGTTTTTTTTTGCAACTGGGGAGACTGAATCAAACAAAGGCTGCTAACTTTTAAACCATCAGGTTAGGCAAGATGTTAGGCTTCCAGTAGGACACCATGAGTTAATATATCCACACTCTTATCCTCTTGCTGCTCCCAAAATTGCTAAGGAATCTGAGTCCTGCTGGTTGTCTTGAAGGTTCTAATTATTTTCTGTGTTGAACGAATTCCCAGATTTCACAATTTTTTACTGTGGTGGCAGCAAAAGTGACCTACTATGAAATTTTCTCAGCTGAGTAATAGGTATTCAGCATTCTCAATGGCTCAGCTATGCTGCCCACAATGGGCTAAACCTGATAAATCCAGAAACAGGTAGCCCCAATCAGGATTTATGTATAAAAGTCTACATACAATTCCTTTGTCCATACATGAGCATAACAAAACGAATGGCCAAACAAGATGGTTAAGACTACCTGGAATGTGATGGAGTGGGGGAAGCAAAAAGCATCACAATTTCTCTGTAGACACAGGGTTAGAGTTTCTCCTTGTGATTTTAGGGTTGAATCCTCTAAACCTCATTGACAATTATGCATTTGAAAATGGGGAGTTAAGCTGAACAATCATAATTTTTCCCAGAGAGTTTTTCCTAGGTACTGCGATGCCATTTTAACCTGGGCAATCTGCCAATGGCATTGTTCCACTGGCTAATTTAAAGGATGGGGGATCAAGTGCTTAATACTAGCTGCCAGTCAGCTTGCAAATAAAAAGGCTTTCATCCAGCACTGAGCATCCATTTCCACTATTCCTATCACCACAGGATCCACTCAAACCCCTGCTGCTGCCCATCTTCCTGATGCCGCCCTTTGGAAACACACACAGAATTACGCTTTTAAAAAGACACACCATGCCACATTTATACTAAGCAAAAATAACATGCTGAAATATGCTCTGAGCAGGTTACCACCAACTTCATTATCTTTTTTTCAGATATGAACACATTTTAATAGTTAGTTCTTTTGAAACATACTTCTCTGTGTCACCTACTCTTACTGAAATCCTCAGGTCAAGTCCCACCTCAGACAAGTCACCCCCTCTGTTTCTAGATAAATTCTGGCAGGGATGAAGGCTGAAGGATTTGGTGTGAGATTTTAAAATTGCAACTCTTCATACCTGCTGTTTAATTTGCTCTTTTTTCATAAAAGCTGAATTAAAAAAACCCAACATATTCTTTCCTACAACATGAACAGCTTACTAAAAACAAGTGGGTGGGTCTTTTACCAGAGAAATTACATTGTAAGTAGAGCCATGTGCCTAACACTCTCACCTGAGACCATCTACACATCTTTCTAAATGACAGCTGTGCTCTTCTTACTGAGGGACAAGTCCCCACCACTAAGCTGCTTTTGCAATGGCTGGTGAGGGGAGCGCCCAGCACCCTATTCACTTCTCCTCAGTGTGAAATGTAGAAATGATTCCTTTGGGAATCAGCCTGACACTGCTCGTCTTTTTCTGGCAGATCATTTGTGAACAATTTTTTTTCCCTGGATCTCTGCTTTGTGATCTTTGGCTTGTTGATCTCTAGCTGGTTACTATAGCTTGAAAGTTCAAACAGCAGGCAAATAAACGTAATCCAGACAGCAATGTAATGGATCTTACACTCCAGAAGACAGAGTGCATGAAGACAGGTTCACTGCACACCTTGTCCGGCTGAAGAGGAAGCACTTTTCCCTTTCTAGTAGAGCATATGAATACAGCTTGTTACAGGCACTGCTGCATTAATGTGACAGGTTTACAACGCCTTGGCTTGCTCAGCAGTAATGATCTTCCAACGTCCCTGTCAGATCAATGCATGGCTTTCCTCGGGACCCGCTTACTGGAACACTGGTCAGGAGGGAACGTAACTATGCAAAACAGTGTCCAAACCAGATGGCTCCACCAGGAACGGCTGCAGTGAGAGACATGGAGCTGTTTACAAAGCTCTTTGATTCACTGTATTGGAAGGATGCACAAAAAAAGGATGAGACAAAAAAGTGTTTGAGTGGAACGGGCAAACAACAAGGGTTTTGATCTTTCTTTTTTATTTTTTTTTTTTTTTTAAACACTTCACTGTTACAGTCTAACCTGGTGAAACTAAATTTCAATAACAATATATGTGGTCTTTTTCTTTTATATTTAAGCCTTTAAGTTTTAATCCTCTTGCTCCACTCAAGAGTAATAGCTGTGAACAGCATTGCTATTAGTCCAAAGGGAGTTCAGAAGGTTCTTCATAGTTCATTCATTATTACCTTAATCACAGATGCAGGCCATATAAATAAGAAATCATTTCTTATTTTAAAACTATTATTTTTTGGACAGTGGAAAGTTTATCCCACAGTTTGAAAGTTGTTTCTCAAGGAACTTCATTTTTGCAGCTCAGAATTACTAACGTGAAAACACCTTCTTTCCACATGTCAAACACAAGGCACTAACACTGCATGCGTCTGAGTCCTGAACATGGCTTCACCGAAGTGACGCTGCTTCTTTCAACCCTGCCTTCTCTAAGATGGAAGCCATGAATACCTTAACAAATCATGCTAACATTGCTCCACCTCAGGAAGCTGAACCCCAGCTTCTCAAAGAGATGTCAGAAGACTGCTGCTATGGACTTACTACCTAGTAACAAGCTTTAGGGCACAAATGCTAGTTTCACCTGAAATGCATCAGTTTAGTCATAAAACAAGGCAGCTTTACAATAATTCAACAGGAATGTATGTTGCCATTCAGTGCACACAATCTCTTAATAACAATTTACCTTCCTGATCTGTTTTAAAAGAAAGCAAAAGCCAGAGTGCTGGATGGCAAGAGCAGCCAACATCAGGAGGAAAGGAACAAAGCCAGTGCCGCCTCCTCACTGGGGTCCCATCGCTGGGGGCAGTTACACAGTGAAGGTCATAACTGAGCAACTGCAAACGCTGCACTTTCAGTCCTGCTTCAAAACTATTATTTAAAACCTAATATATATTGCTATCTCTATCTGAGCACCAGAAATAGTATGAAATTAGGACTCAGTACTTATTCATGAGATCAAATTTAAGCAATTTTTCTTTTCAGGATTACAGTCTTGATTTTCCTCTCATTTGCTCACTTACAGAAAAGGAGTAATTTTGCTGAGGTCAATGTCAGTGCAAGAAAGGGACGAGTTATTCCTTAACCACAGGTCTGTAGCTAAAAGGAAGAAGCAATTCCCAGCCAAAGTAGCAGAGACAACAGCAAGCAGTGAAGAAGCAGAGCTATGAGCTTCAGCTGCACAAGACTGCTGAGCCTTATGTTGTTGTATCTTTGCTGTTATTCTTACTCATTAAAGCCAGCTCGAATACGTTTTAGCATGCTGAGGACCAGACTTTTCTCTGAAGAACAGACAAAAGCAATGTTTGACATGTGCTCTCTTTACATGCCATGGGGCTCATCCTTTCTAGGTGTAAGCTGGAACATCATTACGGAGCTTTGACCTCTTACATCAGTGGGCAATCTCTCTCTCTATAACTTCAAGAAGTTAAGAGACAGTGAATTTACAGTATATACATTTTTACATTTTACCCTTTTCTTACATTCCAGGGTAAAAGATCTAGCCTTTAACATCAACTGTCAAGACTGTACTCAAGAATTTGATGTGTGGACTGGCTACAGTGATAAACAAACAAGTCCACAGATGATTCAGAAATGTTACCCACAAATTCAAGTCACACTGGTAACATGTATAGTGTGCAAAGACACCCGCAGATTAGATTAAAATTCTAGGCACTGAAGGCCTACAAGGAGGTTTAAATTTAATTAACAGGATACAAGATTCAGCTGGGCAGACATGAACAAAAATAGACAAAATGAAACAAAACCCTGAAGCTCCCTCCTTTCCACTGCAGAAGAAATGGGGGGAAAAAAAAGCCATGGATATTTTACAGGTATGAGTATTAATAACGGTTTCTATATTCCTTTTACTTCCCTGTGAACAAACACTTTTTTCTGTTCTGACAGTGACAAATTTGACAGACAAGAATACTCTTTTTTCTCCATAAGGTACCAACTTAAACTGCCTCTTAGGATGGCTCAAACACCGACGAGTACCACAGAGTTCAGGGAGTGCCAACCCTGAAAACCCCTATCAAATTCTTGACAATGAGCACCACAGCTTCACACCTATTGGCAATCAGCCAGACATATGAAGGAATCACTAAGTTTGCAGGAAATTTTAGCCAGAAGTACAAAGCCAGGATGATGGCACAAAGAAACCTGTCAACCCGTCAGACAATACACTTCAGAATCAGAAGAGTGACACAGCAGACAGGTCACGCCGAGCAGCACAGCAAACAGCAGCAGCTGAACGGCCAGGACCACCACCACCACCTCTTCCACATACCTGCTCTCACTCTTCTCTGGGAATGACTAATGTTTAACCTGATAGGATCTGAAGAAATCCCACCAGAACAGAAGAAATTTGTTTTGCAAAGTTTAAACCCCATTCCAGCTTTAAGGAAAGGAAAGCATGAGGAGGCCTGGATAATACAACAAAAAATGAATGGAGAACTCAGTTTTACCAGTCTCTATTCAGGAAAAATTAGCAACTTTGTCTTGTAAGACACTATGATCAAATGAGCTCTGACCTCAGAGAACACAACTGACCTTGAGTATTAGATCTATCACTAATACACAGTGATACAGCTAGGCAACTTTTTTTAATCAGCCATGCATCCCCAGAATACAGGAACTCACTTACCAACCGTAAGCTGGAAAAAAGTGGGATACAGAAGCCCACACTGGGCCAGAGGATTCGTCACTGGAAAGATTCCTTTGAGAACAGATCTATGTAGTATGAAGTAGTATGCTGGAGCGCCAATACATCTGTTAGATTTAAGTGGCCTGTGAGCACTAAAGAATGTGAAGTGAGGTTCTCCTCTGCATTGCATCTGCTTACTGAACTGCTAGGGCTTTAAAACATCTCTCCTCTGCCTGCTTGGCCAGCCCACTCCCCAGAACACCCCAGTAACTCCACTGAAGCATGCTTTCCCTCCGCTGAGTGCCCATAACCTTCTCTTGGAATTGACTTAGGGAATTTATGTCCGATGCTTTTCATCACTTCTTAAGTACTCACCTCCTCTAATTTGGCAAATCTATGGAATTACATGAAGGGACTTCAAAGGTTAAAAATGCAGCTTCTAAATTATCTGGATCATGCCTTTGCTGCTTGAAAATAAGCATCTCTTCTTCCTTGAGAAATACTTTTCTCCTCTGCTTGGCTGCTACCAGCATGTAATAACCATCAGGAACACCTGTTGGGGAAACTAGCAACTGCCCTCAAAAACACAGTGAAATTACCGCTCTTCTGCAAAGAGGATTTTCTAAAAGCTGGCTATTTAGGCTATTTCCAGCCTGCACAAACACTCTTCTCCAGCAGGAAATGCAAGAATTTTTCTATATCAAGATCTCATCAGTTTCTCTGAAATTCCCCAATCAGTACTTAAGAATGAGGTAATTTTTTAATCAAAAGCCTATTCTGTGAGCTGTCTGCCCTCAGGTCCATCTCATTCATCTCTCTGGACTTGGGTTTCAGTTTTCTCCTCCAAAGAGGTTAACAAATTGCTGTAATTGGATAGCCCCAAGAAAAATGCTTCAAGCACCAGAGCAGCTAGAAACAGAACCCAGCCCATGCTCTGAGCAATGAAAGATTTCCCCCTTATAAAACACATTGTTAGCCATGTTTAAAGTACTTCAGGGGAAAGTATGATCTAAAGAGTTAATTCACTTCTATCTTGCTATGAGAGGGTCGTCCCTGGCATTCAGGCTAAAACTGTTCACATCCCACTTGTAATAAGCTAAAAAAAAAAAGTTACTCTGACTAGCGTTTTCATCTTTTAAACATCTGTAGACTGTTATGATCCTGTAATTAACTTCCTCCCTTTACTGCATTACCAGCAACTAGTACTGCCACAGAAGCACAGCTCCTCATGTGTCTTCTGCTTTATTTGCAAGCCTATCTCCTCAATTATTTTCTAAAATTACTTTATGAAAATGCAGGAATAAGAAAAGATGTCTTTACTGACCTCTAACCTTGTGAAATCTGTACTGTATTTTTCATCATTAAGAAAGCACACCTGGTTCTGCATTCTTTCTGTGTTTTGTTTTGGGGTATTTTAGTAGAATTGTAACAAGGCCACAAGGTTATCTTACTGTAATTACAACAAGCAGAAAACAAAACAACTTTCAACTAATCATTTATAATCAGTTAAAATGAACATGTCTGAACGACATGCAAAGCTATGTGACGCATCATCTTTTAAAAAGCATATTTCTGTAAGTGAAAACCTCATCAAATGTCACATATATTCCACCACAATTAAGACTTCTTGAAATTTCAATATGAATATGCTTTATGCCTTTTAATTCTCGAAAGAGTTGCAATATCCATGTAGAATTGGTGAATATATATTGGAGAGTTAGCATATTACTGAATAACCAAACAAGGGTAAATATATATGTGCAATCCTCTGTGACGGCTGTGAAAAAGAAACTATTTGAAAACCCCTCAATACCAAATCAGATTAGCCTATAACACTGAAAAGTCTAAACTGAAGCCTTCCATATTTTAACAAAACTGAATATATAAACTCTGCACTGACAAAAACTCAATTGTTATCTGGTGATACCACTCACAGATAAAAAGAGTCCCTGGGATGGCCCAGTACCATGCAATGGCAACCTATGGTATGCAGAGTACGGAGAGTAAGTCCCACAGTACCTAACATGCTGAATCAAAGATGATACATCTGGACAATACCAGTTAAATCCATAAATACGGTGACTCACTGGAAGGATAATAAGATATCATCTCTTATTGAATCGGGATGTGCAATGATGGATACCCTAAAGAATGATGGATACACTTCAGTTAGAGGGAGAATTTCTGCTAGACATAGGCATATCAGAGGCAGATCCGAAAAAAATATTTACAGCCTTCAGATGAAACACAAATATTGTATCAAAAGCATTTGCTGTATCACTTAACCCAGGCAAAGTTATAAAAACAGTTTTAATGTGTCATCTTTTAACAGCAGGTCTTCCAGAAAAATCCAGTTATCCAAAACATGTTTCTTCTATTTACTGATGCTAGAATTTTGAAGCAATGCATTAATCACAATTGCTTCTAAGAAGTGGGGTTTTTCTTCTCCCTTTTTGTTTTTAGGGTTGGGGCAGAGCAGCGAGGTGAAAAGGACAACAGACCCATTAATTAAATTACACACACATACATACTTTTTACATACAGACTGTCACGAAAGTAGAAAAGATCACCATCACCCAAGCATGAATAAAAAAATGTAATTATATTGACAGTTCCTGTTTTAAAGGCACCAGAATTACCTGTCACACCACAGCACTGTTCTGCAGGTCTGAGGGACAATTGTGAAAGGCATTTGTCAGCGAACCGATTCACCAGAGCTACTGAACCAATTCACACAGGAAAACTGTTTAAACCAGCAGCACCTACAATACAATTGCCCTGAAAGGAAGAAATATTTGCTCAAAGTTTGAAGTAAGATGGGGACAGAAGATGGCAAAAAAGCTTTCTTAAAAATATTAGAGCAATCACCTAGGACTGTTATATCAAACAGAGGGGAGAGCTCTCTGGGAGCAGAAGCACCAGTGAAGCATTTGTCCCACATGAAGCCCTGCTCCCAGTGACATTTCTGTGTGTTGGTATTCACATGCCAAGAAATTCTTGCAGAGTGCTGAACCAAGGGTGCTTACTCAGGAGGATAGACTTAAGGACAAATGTTATTTCTGCAAGAACACATCCTCCTTAAAAGCACTGTCTTTAAATCTAACTACAGATCTAATGTATTTGCTAGAAACTCCACTTGAAAACCTATGATTTCCCAAAGCCTTGCTTTATGATTGCTCCTCTTCTCAGACAATGTTTTTCAGCAGGTTCTAAAATAGCCTGGCGGCTTCCAACATAAAAACTAAACATATCTCCCAAAGCATCAAAAAATATAACCAATAGATAAAAACACTTTATCTGACTTTTAAAAATACTGTTGTTGGAGTTACAAATCCGGGAAACGTAAATAAGAACTGGGGCCACTAGGTGTTTTTAAAAGAAAACTATTTCATATTGTTATACAGTTGCTTTGAAGCCTCTATAACTCTGTCAAAATAGAGGTGAGAGATTTTATGGGTACAAGAAAAATATTTCTTAAGTTCTAGGTGTTTCAAAACTTGCCTAAAAAAAACATATGCATGCTGAACATGCGTGAAAATGAGATGGACGAAGGGCCCCTATGTTATCTAAGATGCAGACTACAGTTCCAGCAACTGCATGATTTGATGAACAAGTCACCACTGGTATACTGGGCTGTGGATTTACAGCTCATGAGCTGTTCCCGCAGGAGCTGCCCGCATGTGTCCTCAGCCACGCAGTAAATGGCAGGTGACTTTCACTGGTGGGGTAAAGCACCTTTGCCTCAGGACACAAGGGTGTGTTTTGGCAGGTCTCAGGGAGCAGCTGGTACGCTGGAAGGTGGTGTGACCGTTCATTTCACCCTTGCTCTGAGCTTCAGCACTGAAGAAAGGGCAGGGAAGCACACTTGTAACAGCTGAGGTCTTAAAAAATAGCTTCCAGCCCAAAAAGCTGAACTGGCCCTGAATTAATCGTAGCCTCTCAGGCAATGCAGCAGTTACAGAGTGACTCTATGTAGACCATGGGTCAGCAACCTTGCACAAGTGGCATGTCAGATTGCATGTATCCATCCCAAATCAGTAGAAACCCAACAGGTACCAGAAAACGCTGCATCTCAGAGGAAAACAGGGCTCTCCCTTTACCAGCAGTATCTATCCTTTGAGGAGGAGCCAGCTCTTCTGAGATGACAGCTTGGCGGGGAGCAAGTGCCAGAGACACTACTTCTCTGGGACACCTCTCAGCACACTACAACCGCTAGCTCCTTTTCTGCTAAATGCCACTTGAAGTACATGGCCCTCTGCAATATACTCTTACACAGACCATGTTGAACAGACAGCTGACATAACCTGAAGGTGCGTGGGCAAGAGGAAGAAAAACCCATACAAAGGGGTATTCTCAGCCCCAAGTCTCAATGAATCTCCTCTTTGGTATGTGTGACTCCCTCCTCCTGTCACCCACAGCTGACTTCTGCACAACCTTCTTCTAACTCACATCTTCTCTATACCACTGAATAATAACAGCTGTTCTGCCCACATTGCTTTAGGAGGATCCATCTCCAACAACCTGAATATTATGCATTTACCCAGAACATGAGTACTCTGACTGCATGGAAGGAATGTCTAGGAGACTGAAATGCAGCTCCTTCCCAAAAGAAAAAATTGCGCCTGGGGAGTAATAGTGTAGCCAGATGCAGTGCCTGGGTCAAGTGATGGCATGACTTACAGACCACTATTCCTACATACACAGCAGATTTCCGTGTCAGTACAGAGGCTGTTTATCCTCTTCTCTTCCAGCAACTGGTTTTAGAAAATTGCTGAACTGGAATTCCTAGTCACACCTAGCACACCTTATTTAACAGGACTTTCTTCCACCAAGTTTCTCTAACTGCTTCTGGAACAAGTTTATGCTATCCATCCCTACAAGTGAATGACATGTGCTAAAACCCAACCCACTCCCTCCTTCCTTCTGTTTGTTTTACATCTGTCCCAGACCGTTTCTCATAATTCTTGGATTATAAGAAATACTGAATAAAGTTCCTTATTCATCTGTATCATGCTACTTATCATTTTACAGCTCTCTTAACACATCCTGGTTGATCATTTCCTTTCCAGGATGGAGAGTTCAAGTCTATTTCTGCACATTTGTATTTCTTGTCTTATACTTCTCCATTGAATACACAGTTTTCCAATATTAGTTATCCTAATTAATTTAAACGCCTTTCCTTCCTGACTAGGTAAAGCCACTGAAAGCCTATAAGCTCTGAACCTGCAATCCTTCAACTATTTCTGCTATAAATCTGATCCAAAATTGTAAATGTTGGTTTGTCACCCAATGGACTCATTTTTCACTGTTCTTTTCTATATGATTTCAGGCTGAAGAGATTTCGTTAGTTTTACAGATGTGTACTACACAAATCACTTTTAGATACAGGTATGCATAATCTTAACCTAATAGATATTTTGAAAGTTATGGAATAAGAGAAATTGTTTTACAGGCTTCAACTGGCACAATGACTTCTAAGAGAAAAACATTTTTATCATGACTGCCTACCTAGAATACAATTTCTGCCCAACAAAATCCCACAGAAAAATGAAAGAATTAAGAATTCTTTTTTTTTCCTTTTTCTAAATTAAACAAATCATTATGTGTCACGATCTACTTGCTGGGCCCTTCTAGGTCGTGCTGCCCTTTCACTCAGGAACAGAGTCAAGCCTCTGCTGTGAAATAAACAAAAGGTATTTCCCAGAGGAATAATTTTATCCCTCTCTAGGTAAGTCTCCCCCCACCTTTTACTTTCCCATATTACTCTTGAAAGACACTGACAGCAGACTGAAGGCTCTGTCACACAAAAATTACATCTGCAGAGGACAGGAATTCAATCTTGTAACACTTCTTTCTGACTGGATAAAATTTTTGTAGACCCTCTCCTAAAATGGAAGGTGTTTTTCTCTTCTAATCGGTTTCATCTTTTGGCAAAGCAAGCCTCACAATTTCAAAGGAGGATTGTGAATGAGATGGTTTATCAGAGAGGAAGTTGATAGCTACTGGCTTTCTGACTGGGAGAAAAAAAGGAACACAAAACATTAGCCATCTCTCCTACTGAACAGAAAGACAACAGGAGACAGGTATTTGTCAGAATATCTGCTAAGACTAAAACCATAACTCTACCTTGTTAGAAGTTTTACAAATAAAATGAGAGAAAACTGAGTCTGAAAGGGAAATTGCATTAGGTGGACAACAGTGTTTTAGGCTAGACATAACACACTTCTGATTGTAGAATTGAACTAGTCCCATTGCAAGCAAAACACTTCAGTTAAGGACAAGGAGAAATCCTGCCACGGCTGTCCCCAAATATTCCGGTTCTGTAAAAAGAGATCCACCACAATAGAAAACATTCGTACTTCAGAGTTTGTACTGTTACTCTGAACGTGCTTCACTAACAAATAAAAACACTGAAGAAAAGTTGATAAATAATTATACTTTTTTTTTTTTTTAAATTAAGGAAGGAGAAATTCTACTGAGCAATAAAGAAAACCCGAAATAAAAACCCCAAGATAATTACCAAAAGACTATCTCCCTCAGCAACACTGAAAAATAAGAGCAATAAAATATGCAGTTTTACTATAGACAGCATATGTAAACTTTGTATTTTATTTTTTATATATACTCATTTTACCAAGTACATTTCCAGGTTAAATAAAATAATGCTATTTGAAACAGTTTATATTTGAAATGTCTTTTTTTACTTTAAAACACCCTGATGTGACAGTCAAGTTCTACGAGATGATAAAACACATCTCTTATTGAGCAGAACTACTCTTCAGAGCATTTCTACAACTTCATCTTTGTGCCCAACAGTGCACCTAACGCTGAAGTCTGACAAACAATACCTATTTGTCCATCTCTTACTGTTTAAGAGGTTTAATAGTATTTTGTGTATGTAACTACATGACATACAAATACTTTTTCATTTGTTTTGGTGGTGATGTATATAGAGTTTACTGTTAGGCACAGCAAATACAATTTTTTTTTTAAAGTAAAACTACAATTGCTTATTCTTGAAGCCTGTACTTTACACCTTTTTGAGCGTAAGCAGATAAATTTTCAGTGTCACTGTTCTGAGATTTCCTGCTATTTTTATTTTTCACTGACAGAATATTCAAAGCTGACAAATGTTGTAGAACAGACATAGTTATTAAAAGCTTCAATTTACAGCAAATAGTGACAGTTTGCTTTTGCTGCTCATAAACCAAAAAACTAAGAGGTGTAAATAGAACGAAAGTGGCAACAAAACACTTAGATAGTTCTTTAAATAATTCTACAAGAAGCAGTGATACAGAGTAACACACTTGCTTTCATTGTGTGCATCCAACATAATCAGGTTTATGGATCTTGAAACAGCCCCTTTAAATTTGGCTTATATTAAAAAAACCCCAGGTACCATACACCTAAGTGAACAAAAAGACAAAGGATAGTGTACACCATATTTAAGCACACCTCTTTGAACTGCTGGGCTTTGCTGTGAAATACCACTGCTTTACCTCTTTACTGAGGTGGTGCTTATGTTTGATGAAGTGGTGTATCACCCCTCTAGCTCTGGTCCCTAAAATGGTTATTTCTCCTTCCTCACTCCCCTCTCTCCCCCCACCACAAAATTTGGGTAGCAGTTACTACTAAAGTTTTTCAACACTCAGAATGTTTATAGTTATCTTTCAATAACCGTATCAAATACTTTATTTTAGCACACAGGTCTTTGAATCAGATTAATTTTAAGCCCTTTTGTGCAACAGTGAGGTATTTGTCTGAGATGATGAGGATCCCTGGGAGCATGGCACTCTCTCTGCTTAGAGATGGCTAGTCAGATACATAAAACATTCCTGCTATTAAATACTGAATTGCTGGCTGTATATCCTGTAAATTAATAATATGCCAGGGTAGAGTATGAAGGATAAAGAAGGAAAGCATACCTGCCACTTCATGGTAAAGACTGGCAGAACTCAACTATGTTGAGGAGAGCTGTAACACTTTGTATTTTGGATGTTCTGGCATTACTGCACTTCCCAGTGCACATGCTCTGCCCGACCTCCACACCTGCATGAAGGCTGAGGCAACCAGGACATGTCAGACCTCATCTCACAAAGGACCTACAGCAGGTCTGTGGATGGGCAGCATCCCCTGTGTGATGGAGCTTAAGGTGTTTGATATCCCCTCTAGCAAAGAGTTCTGGCACATGAAAAGGCGATTTACTGAGTGGCAGAAGTGAAATATGGAAGACTAAATCATCTTACCCAAGCTGAGATCATAAATGAACATGTTGAGTAACTATTCTGTGATTGCACTGTCCTACGACCCTAACATGGCTAGTGTGCACAGTCAAAGAAGTCTGATGGTACATTTAACTTTTTAAGAGGTCTCCTCTTATTTCTCCCCCCTAAAACCTTTTCACTGAGCTATTTTTTTTCCGACATATTCAACTCTAACTCAAAAGGCCTCCCTGTGCTTGAAAACCCATTTTAATAAGTCTGCATTTTGCATAACTGACACTGAACAATTTTGCGTTAAGTTTTCCTTTCATTGCACTGTGAAAAGTCCCAGCGCAAACACCGCACAGCACACACTGCCTTGCTCTCCGATAACTTAAAAAATTCTTAATAAAACTCACTTTCAGTACATCAGGCTTGCAGGAAAATATTTTTTACTTTAGTTATAATATGCACAGTAATTGCTCTGAAGACTGAAACAATAGATGTTTCAAACAAAACACCAAATCAGTTGTTGATTTCACTGGGGAACCCAATTTAAACACAGATGAGTTCTGACCAATGCAAGTTGCAGCATGTTTCAATAACTAGCCATACACCACCTGTATACCATGGGATGAATAAAAAGGAATACTTAATACATACCTTAATAAGAACAGCAATCTTAAAGTTACATGTTTGATGCATCAATTTTAATTTTATTTCTTTATAACACCGTAAGAAATAGAGTCAGAAAAATAAGGCTGACAGGATATTGAGAACGCATCTGCTTCAATCTTCTGCCTCATGACAGGATTAACTCTAGTTTGTCTTGAGATCTTTTTAAAGATCTCCAGTGATGACAGAAGTCAATCTGAGTCAAATTTTTTTGTATTATTTTCACTCAAGACCATGCTTTTTCCCCCCCTTCCTCTTCTTCAAAGATCTGTAAGATATTTGAAAACATTTAAGTATTTACTTCTTCAGGGTAACGCCCTGGACTTTGTCCATCTTTCGTTGTACATGAACTTTTCTAGCCTTTGACTTTGCCTGTTCCTCTGCTCTGGACTTTCTCTAACTGGTTCCCATCTTTCTTGCAGCTGGGATACGCACCTTAAAATAGGGCTGATATAACTGAGTACAGCAGGCGTATTACTTCTCCTATGTCACCTAAGACACTTCCCCAGTGATGTGGTGCCATTTGCTGACCCTCTGTGGTTCCAGAGCTTATTCTGCAGATCCAGTGCTCAGCAGTAATCCCCAATCGTGTATTCCTGCAGCCAGTACTTTATATTCAGCTCTGCTGAAATTCAGGCTATTCTTTTCAGGACACAGTAGTGGCAGTAGTATTTATATTTAAAATATTATTTTATTTCCCCAAATCATCAGTGGTGGATTTTTTTACTGTAACTCTGTCTCCTGTACCGTTATCTTCTTTTCGACTCTGCTAACCACTTTATCATGCTGTCATGTCTACAGAAAAAATACTTGTCTGCTGTTCTCAAACACACAAGTTCCAAATTTTTCACATGAATACTTTGTAATACAAACAAACTGACTAAACAGTCAGTAGGCTAGTACAGTAAGTAGAAGAAAGAGAAAGAAAAACAATGTCTGATAGAAACACTGATATACCTTGTCCCTGTTATTCATGGTATCATCTATCTCTTCATTTTCTTCCTTTATTCTTAGCTAGCAACTGCTTGTATTGCAACCTCAGGATCAAGCAGAAGGGAATGTGCTTTACTGTACAATAGAGCGACAACTTCTCCCAAACAAGCAGGAGTGGAGGAAAGACAATCTGACTTGCACTGTATGAGATGGGGTTAAAGACAGCCTCCAGGAAAACTCTACTTTGGAGATCTGCTGAAACATCTTATTTCTCCTACAGCAATACTGGCTATTCTAGGAAAATCAGCCACTGCCTGTAAGTTTTCTTTACTCAGATTTGGCTCAAGAAAGAGGCTGAAGAATTGAAAATGTTCTCAAGCATTCATGGTCATTCTGAAGGGTGATTTTCCAATACAGATACTTACACTCTGATCCAGTAAAGTGCTAAAAATAATGCCCAGCAGGTGTAGGCCTGGCAGCTGTAGGCATCTATAAGGGAATACATAGCTATTAAATGAATTATATAGCACCTATGATTCAGGTTCCCTATGCAACAATCATAGTAATGACAAAGAGGGAGTTAGAGTTCTAGGGGGTGTAAAACTGTCATGAAATAAAACACAGGCTGGCTAATGTGAATAAAGTCTTGGGCAAATTAAGTTTTGTTGCAAAGCCTGGAAAATTCATCCACCAGAAATTAAACAAATTTTGGAGCAATCAGGATTTGTATCCTGATGCTGTTTCCTTCACAACACTCTGAAGATCTGGCCATCCCCCACTATACAGATAGCAAAGTGCGTAATTTCCCTCTGCATATGTCACTCCTTTACAGCCCATACCAGAAGTTACCAAAACTAGTTTACCTTTCTTCACTGCATTGTGCTCAATTTCCTGTTTCCCTTTAGTTGGTTCTGCCCAACTCCAACCTGATAGAAAAGGACCATCTTTCCCCGCCCCCCCTCAATCCCAAGTCCTCTGCCCTACCAATGATGTTAGCTTTATTGTCCCATTTACCCATTTCCCACATAGAAAACTCCTGATGTTCTTCCACCAACCCATGTATGGACAAACCTCTCCTGACATGCTATGGCAAGGAATCACCCCCTTATAACTCAACATTTTCAGTGAAGTCCCATTTATATTGTGAAGCATCTAAACAGTCATCAAAAATGTTTATTTCCTTTGACATTGTTTTGTCTTTCAGACTCCTCAGCTCACAATATGAGGAACTGTCTCGTATTTGAGTATCGTCCAGGACATTTTGGTAGCATCCAAAATCTAATAATTATAACAGCAATAAAAGCAGTAACACATTTCAGACGCTGTCCTTAGAGATTTCATGTTCCAAAGGGTTCAGCCAATTAATGGAAAAATCAATGTTGCCAGTAATTGTTTTTAGAGTTGGTTGGTTCAAACCCTTTGAATATGATGGTTACATTTCCACCCACTGGGTAAACAACCATGATAGAAAGCTCATTTGCATGATTTTTAGAACACACCAGCACAAACTGAAGTGATCTGCATCATTTGCAAGGCCTACAACGTGATGTTTTTTTCAGTACATGTGCCAACATTAAAAAAACCCTCTCTTGCAACTCAGTGTGGGAGCAGGGTATTAGGAAAAAACCCCTAATAGAACCCTGTCTTTTTAGCTATAACACATTTTGAACTTCTTCTACCACTTAGTCAAGAAAATTAGCAATCAGTAGAAATCCTAAAGCGAGACGGATGGTTTAGTTACTGTCAGTAACATATTTCAGAGGTCTGTAACAAATAGCAGCATCAAATGAATAAATAATGTTCAAAGTCTAACAGCCGGCTTCCCTAACAGTGTGAAAATATGTAAATGTTACATTGCTCTACTCTTCAAACTGGCTCTTCTTTCATTCCTCAGAGACTCTTCTGTCAGAATAACAAGCTAAAAACAAAATATGAATGACAAGTGCACATACTTAGCTGATTAAGAACATAGAGTCGAACAGTAACCATATTAATCTCATCTCTCAAAGAGGCTGTGTGAATTCCAGGCAGAAATATTGATTTTGATCTAGTCTACTGCAGCATAGATTGATAATCGGTGTTCAAAATCTATGCGGAAGTGCTTTCCTCCAAAATGGCAACCTTCAGCACTTTTCTTAGTTCAATTAGGACACCTAGAATTTTATACTTAAAACCCATTAATACTGTCAAAATCCTCTGCTATTTCTATACATACTTGACAAACATGTGACTTGTGAACTTCCAGTATATACATAATCATAGCCTAAAGACATAAGAAAACTCTAAATGTTATCAGTGACTTTACTCTTGATCTGGATTGTTTCAGTGAAGCAAGTATTTATCATAATGAAACAAATTCTTTCTTTAGTGCACTACTGTCACGCCAACTTGCCTGACTGTAGTACTGCAGTGACATTACCCCTCCTATGTCCCCAGTGCAGCTCAACACTGTCACACCATCCTCGCTGTTCCCTTCCATATACCACGCACCTGCCGTCATGCTAGAAGATGCTAAACCCATTCCCAGTAATTCATCATTCTCTTTCCTGCACACCCCCCTGCCATCTCACAAACCACCTCACCAGACCAATGCTCCTGAAGCTGCTGTTTAGCACTTAAAGGAGTAAGATGCAGTGGATTCCTTCATACACAGTGGATCACTTCCGTACCAAACAGTGGCTCTCAGCTCCCATTGCTGTTTGTTTCTACATGATGATGCCTCATCTGAAAAGTTATGGCTGGTCTAGCCAAAGTGGTGGTTCTTTGCCACTATCCCTATCTGTGTATTAGCAGAACAATTTGATCTTAAGTATAATAAATCCCAATGAAGTCCTCAATGAATCAAGACCTGTTCAAACAGAAAAAAGACCTAGCAGTTAGTGAACTTCCAGAACTTGCTAGTACAGGAGACTGTGCTGGCAGACAGTCTCAGGAGCTTCAAAAAAGAATGTGATAAATTTGCTGACAACAGATTCGTAAATAAGTGTTAAAAGGAAGAGTCAGGGATGTACTCTCCATCACCCCTAAGACAACGATGCTGGATGCTGGGAGAGAACAAAGGGAAGGGACTGCAGGTAGCAGCCAGTCTTGTGTGTTCTCCCTGAACAGTATCTCCTACCACCTCTCGGGGTGAGGCTGCTGGGCTCGATGGGTCACGGGTCTAACAGAGAAAGTCTTTTCTTATGTCCTTAGGATGCCCATTGTAGAACCTGGGAGCTGAAGCAGTCAAACCACAGGTAAGACTAGCCACAAATGAATGATGCTGTAAAGGTTTTATTCAGGAAAAAACCCAATATATTTGTCTGAAAAGGTCAAGAATCATTATTTTATATGTAGCTATGAAAAACTCTCAAGCTACTAAATGAAAACTGAAACATTTCATTTAAAAGTTTCACTGTGAAAGGTTAGGGAAACAGTTGCCTAAACTCCAATTAGTACCGTATCCCGTGATTTTCACACACTAATTCACAAAGGCCCATTTTAATTAAAGGAAAAACGCCAGGTCACTTTTGTTGGCATCATTAGGTGGGAAAAAAACCCACAACACCCAACAAACCAACAGCAAAAAACCCCAGCAGGCACAAGCAGCTGTTTACCACTCTATAATGCCATAAATAACAATTACATTAAATCAGACTTCAGGAATAAGGCCCAAAGTTTGAGCTAGCATTACTCTTTACTGACTTGAAAAGTTTCTGAGATTGTAATAGCAAGAGCATTAAGCATTTCCCCTCAATGGAGTAGGTTCATAGGAAAGCAAAGGGTATAATAAAATTAATGACAGTATCTCAGTGGCTGCTGCTACAGAAGGACTGATCAAGGGTAGTTATTGGCCCAAATTGTCTATTGCGTTGGTTAAAAAAAAAGGCTGAAAAACTTTCAGCCTCTCCTCATAAAACTGATGTCATGTTGTTCTGAGGGGGAAAAGGGCTGTCTGCTCTCTGAAGGAGAAAAGAAAGGTTAAGCTTTCCAAGTGGTCCATCTTTCACCCCCAAACCAATTGTGCTGACAGTAAACCTTGAGCCTGCCACTGCCCTGAAACCCACAGGTAGTAGGAAGTGTCAGTGCTTGCAGAGACTCAGCAAAGAAATTAATACCACTGGCTCACTATTAGCCTGTAAGCACAAACCCGTCCTGGTCTCTCACTAGCTTCCAGCAGGTCTGACTCTTCTGGTGCTGGATACTCAAGAGAGAAACTCCCTCCAACTACAAAACTCCCAGAAAGTCCATCAAGTATCTTTTATCTACACCGCTTGGGCTGGCAGAACAGATGGGTGAGGCTATTCGGAGAACCGTGTGCTTCTCTTAAACTGCTGCCCAACTAGAGGTGTCATGTTGGACTGCTTACAGAGAAAATCCCTTTGCTAACTGTAGTGCAGAGACAATTTCACAGAGGGTTTGAGGCACTTCGTCACGCACTGCTTCATTGCCTGGCGGGGTCACCCCTCTCAAATTATCAGCACATGGTTTGATGTTTGCTGCTACTGGGCTGCAAGGTTTCAGAATCCAGTCACTTCAGGTATTTGTCTTGTCCACTTGCTGTAACAAAACCCTCTAGAGTAACCACCATCTGGGAATTGAATTCTGTTATCAAATCACTTCAGAGAGGCACACCTGGATGTACAGACCATTACAACACAATGCCCTTAGATTGGGAAGATGCACAGGGGTAATTTGTGAGAGGAGTTTTTGTTCTGCCTGTGACATAATGAAGTTGAATAGCACATTTTCACTGTGATCCTACTGGCATGAACCACAGTATCACGCACTTTCTGCAGAGGAAAAAGACTCTTCACACGTTATTCTGCTGAAAAGTTAAAAAAGAAGGCAGCCCCCAAAACCTGGTACAACAGTCCCAAACATTTGAGTACAGGAATTAAATGAACAAATATGACTAAGGAAAGATGTTTTGCTTAGTTTACATAAGGGTGAGCTCAGACAGAAAGTGGATAAAAAGTCCTCGGATTTCTCCTTAGGGATGCTTACACCTGGGCAGAACAAACAAATCCAGCCAGAAACCTCCCCAGAGAGATAAGGTAAAATACATGCAGTTGCATTTTCTTTCTTCTAGCTTTTCTTATTTCTCATTTTTTCCCATTTTATTTGCAGCATTATGCCTATGTGGAAGACCTTAATCTTGCAACAGGATTCCCTGCACCACTTGGAGTCCAAACAATTTTGATGCTTTGCAAAATCCTTTGATAAACAGAGAGAAACTGCACTTCTTTGGGAGCAGGGAATGCACAGCTGGGACTGTCTTCTGTTTGAATGTAAAGCAACTGCCATACCTCAGGCGTTCTATAGGCAAACCATGGTCATGGCAGCAGCAGTCACAAAGCGATTTCTCATGGTTAGTTTTTGAATTAACATGTTTTTTTCTTAAACTGTTTTCTGTTTAATCATAAATGGGAATCCAGGTGTATTCCAGCAAGACATGAAATACTAATGTATAAAAAGGGACTGTTCCTTTATTCTCCATCAAGACGTATTTAATCAAATGGAAAGTGTCCATCTGATGCTTTGCACAGAATTTCATTAGCCTCTAATTGCTTTTGACAACTAGTGGAAATAATGCTGCATCACCATGCAAATGGCACTACAGTAACCCATTTCTAAGGTATTCACCATAAAGCAAAACATTCCAGCTACAGTATCAGACTCCTTTGGCTTTACACAACAAGCCCCAACCAACTTATAACTGTTCTACACTCCTAATGTGGAAATGTTTTAAGTTAAATTTTTCTTTCTGAAAACGAAGCTTTTTCTTCTTGTGCTCTTCCAAATTTCTTAAAAAAAAAAAAAAAAAAAAAGAAAAAAAGGTTGACAAAAGATACAGAACATGTCTCACCTTGGGTTCTTTCTGGATATTAGTGCAGGCAGACTTCTTTGTTCGAATTTTGTCGGAAATAAAGAAGTCTTACCTGTGTACAGAAATTAGCCAATGGTTCACAGAACAGCCACCAGATAAGGTAACTGTGACTATCTTACAGTCACTCTAACTGCCTATCAGGCTGGTGGAATGCCATCCCATTCTAGTTTGGGTTTTTTTTTCCAGCAAAAGAGACTTGTTGCCCTGAGAAATCCAGAACAGCTGTGAGGGACCACACATTCAGTAGGTATATAACTGATTTTTATAACTTTGCTGGGATATCTGTGAGGAAGGTTATAAAACTGCATTATGAACATGTTTCGTCATCCTATGACGTCTTTAAAAGAAGCAATTTCTAGGTGTAAGCTGGGATATGGATAAGCACATATAGTTTGACCAAAGCATATTCTAACTTTTTTTCAGTGTATATCCCTTTTTCATCTGAATAAAACCTTTTTTTTTAAAAAAAGCAGCAAACAATTGTATGTAGAAAACATGTATTGCTACTAAACCCTTTGAAAGTATTCTTAAATGTGAACTGCAAATATATGTTTTAAAGAGATGCTGATAGAGGTTTTGGAAAATGCCCCACAGATCATTCTAAAACTTAGACAAATTTCATAATAATGTCATGATAAAATGGTTCAGATAATGTATTGAAGCAAGACATAAGAATAGAGCAGTTCATCTAGGCAGCAACCAGTTATGAATAATTTTAATAAATATGCAAAGACTACATTCTGCCACATAAAACAGCTAGTCAGTTGTAAACCTCAATACATTTTTAGGCTATAGTATGTGTATATCTAGAGTTAAATAATTAATTATTATTCCGATGAATATAATAATCTGGATTCTGCAATATCTGCATTTTGCATCAGTTCTTCCCATGATTCATTTTGATCATCTCAGTATTTTACCTATGAATATTATTTTTACAAATTTATTTTTAACACCATTTGTATTTTTATTTCATGCCAACAGAATTCTATGCTGCAATGCCCATTGCTTTCTAAATCTATCCTTCTTCCTAGAAAAGAATAAAATGGAACTGAGTTAATGGATGCATCTACTGAACAATATATAATTTCAGCACTAAAGTAAATATATACAGGAATATGGGAGAATATTTATGGATAGAGGCAAGTGCAGAGACATATACACCGTGAACATATAAACTCACAACTTGTTAGAAGTCTACCTCTCTCCTTCTAGTAGAAACACAGGGGGTGTTTTAGCTTATCCTAATCCAGACTCTCTACTTCTCCAATATGTATACTCGTTAGTGCTCATGCATATATTCCCATGCCAATGTCTGAACATTTAAGTGATGGTGGCCTTTCCAATTCCCAACTCCCCTGTCTGTGAAATTTGTTTGTGGAAAGGAAGAATTCGTGTGAAATATGTCCTAGTGTTATCTAATATCACAAATCAATCGTTTAGTGGGAAAGAGAAATGACTAACCTTCACCCTTGTTACAAGGGTCTCATTTTCTTACACAGAAACGTTGATATCTTTTTCATTGAGGAAGTAATGAAAGCAACTCACACTACTTACTTTGTGAACATAGGTAAAGCTGGCACTAGTAAACCAAGTTTCAGAGGAATAAAACTAAACATTAAACATAACAAAGCAATGAAACTAAGTTTACGAATAATTATCTAGATTAGTGGATACAGGAGTTGCCAAGCAGAGGGAATATGAAGTTTTAATTACCATTCATAACACCACAAGCCACAGAATACCTGGTATTTATATGTCTATAGGTAAATATTACTGAAAAAAATAGTAATCAAGCAATGCAGTACTTATAAAATTCAATCTTCAGAAAAAGGAGCAAGCATTGGTACTGCCATAATCCAATAGGAATCCAAACATAACAGCAGTATGAAAAAGGAAGATGTTTATCTTTGCAAACTGAAGTGTCGAATATTTGTGAGTGCTCAGGTTACTGTCACTAGTCTAGTAAAATGCATCTGTGGGTTTCAAGTTGGTCCATAAGAACCTTAACCTGCAAACTCTCCTCCAGAAAGAATGTGGGATGTGCAGATTATTGCAACTCTCACACACGTATTTGCCACCTCCAAAGCTATGAATCTATGCAGTGAATCACTTGGAACTTATACACGACTATCAGCCAGATTTTAATCACAGGCACTGCTGAATCTCTAGGGCAGTCTAGTTGGTAGTATGTCATCATATGAACAGGACTGTACTTAAGAGGAAAGC
This sequence comes from Pandion haliaetus, assembly GCA_013401275.1. Taxonomy (NCBI): domain Eukaryota; kingdom Metazoa; phylum Chordata; class Aves; order Accipitriformes; family Pandionidae; genus Pandion; species Pandion haliaetus. Next base: position 10,772 of record VYZV01038999.1, on the reverse strand, counting down.
AGGACAAATCAACTTTTCCAGAAGAGATTAAAATCTCATTTTGGCATGTGTCTATAGAGTAGTCTTAAAACTGAAAAAAAAGTAAACAAATTAATCAAAATTTAAATTGTGAAATGCCAGAAATGCCAGACTGAATTTCCAAAAATTTCACCCGACTTCAGAAAGAAACTATTTCATTTCAATTCCCAGAGTAAAATTGCAAATTAAAGCCAATCAACTAAGGAGTAAATATTATTAATTAAATAAAATTCAAAACGGCTTGGTGGAAAATTTGTAGACAATATAGCATGATTTGATGCACCCGTGTGTAAAACTTTTTGAAATACCCAGTTATATCAAAAGTATCACACCAGAGACCACCTCAGATGCTTTAGGTCAGGTACAGTAAGTATCCAAATACACTGAGCAGAATTCATCCTCACTAGCTTCTAACAAAAATGCAGAGTACAAGAGACAACCTCACAAAAAAGAAAGAATACATCATCTGTCCCTCAAGTTCTCCATACTATACTGATCAGAGCAGCTCTTTACCCTTTCCATCAGTGGCAGGTCCTATGGAAGGGGCTGCAGGATCTTGGACCTGAAGAGCAAGAACCCACCCTGCTTCAACTCTGTCTGCTGAAGAAAGGGTAAAGCTTTATGCTTTTGTCCCATCTATGGCACTCGAGAAACTTCTAGTCAAGTTATGGAAAATGAAAGCCTGGCCAGGTAGATTTTACGCTGGGAATGAAGCGAACAGAGTAAACAGAAACTGTGTGCTCTAACACCAGTTTGCTATTGACTGGCTAATTCTTATCAGCCATCTGAACTGCAGATTCTCCACAGTAAGATGGATATCCGGTTTTGTCTACTGTATATGTGTTCAGTAGTCTGGTATGACCTTTGGGAGCTTATGGCCCTAAGCTAAAGTTACCTTGTGTTGAGATACTCAAGAAGTTGCTGTATAGAAGTCACTAAAGCTATACAGGAAATCTGCGACAGACACAGGACTGGGATTCTACCTTACACCTTGTCAGCTTCCTGATACCTCTCCAATTTATAGAGACTTGGATCTCAAACTCTCACTTCACTATTCATCCAATGGATGCTTCCAAACTTACTCTGGGAGCGCTCTGAAATACATATGTATTTCAAGCAAGCCTCCTGAGCTACTGTCCAAATCACAGCCTTTCATCCACAAAATTTAACAGCTCTATTAACTGTAGTTTTGTATACTCCACCACAAAGCTGTCCTAAATCTGGACTAGCCCAAACTCCAGTCTGCCTGAAAATAAAAGACCAGAGAAGATCAGTCCTTTCTATTCTGAATGCAAACGCTACCAAGCAACAGCCATATGAAAGGTACACAGAGAGATGGTTAGTTATTTTGACATGTTAATGACAAATACACAAACTTAGAACTTTCATGTCTCATTATAGAGTTGTTGCATAAATAAAGAGAAGGTAAAAATCTACTCTTGAAGTAAGATTCACACAGATGGAACTGTAGGTAGGCTGGTGAACAGAGCTAAAGAAAATGTGCAGCTGCAGTCAGATATTAGCATTGATTACTGGATGTTATCATTACTTTTAAAACCATCACACCTTTATAGCTGTATCTATAAGAGAAATAAGAGAACTATATCTAGTTCTCTTACACCTTACATACACTGCTAAGTGAGCAATCCACAGCAATCATTTTCAGCCATAACTCACTTGAATGGGAATCAGACCAGGGAGATAAACTTTAAGAGCTACAAGACAACAATGTTTCTGTAAGCCATTGATCCCATAGACAGCCCTATTTTCTGTCATACTTAGGACTACAAAGTCAGAAAAATACAATGCTGAAGTTAAATACATTTCTCCTGTAAAAGCATGCATTGGGTGAAAGAGGGAACAGTAGGGTTTCTTTCACAGTTCTGCATCACTTGGTAGCCATCCAGAAACATCCTTTCTGGTTATTAACACAGAATAAATTCAATCTCCCTTGAGTTATTTTTTTATTAGGCAAAACATATGAAAGCTAGCTACAAGAACTCCACTAATGAGACTCGTGTATTTTCAGCATCACCAGATTCATGTGAAATACACAGGCTGTCAGGATATTTTCCCTCCCCCTATTTTCTGCACATAGACAACTCCAGACTTCCCATTAGTTCACCGATGTTGGGGAGGTTTTATTTTTAAGTTCTTAAAAGCACTTGTGTTCTCTTCATAGGAGGTTTGCTTCATTTGGTGCATGAAGTGAAAAATGCACATAAGGACCCAGGTTGTCCTCCTCCTGCCTTTGGACACACTGGTGAGGGGCTGACGTAACCAGACCCTGCAACTTAAACTTATGCCAGCTGGGCTACCTCTTCTATGGTTGTGCATCACTGCCCTCAGGGCTGGTGCTGGCTGTCAGGCACTGAGTTCAAGGAGGTAAATCAGACTAAAACTGCCAAAATAAGTAATTACTTTCGAGCTGTATCAGCTCCCTGAACCTCCCTGATACATGGTCATGCAAGAGCCAGTGCTGGCCTGGGCACGCAGGTGGGAATGCACAGCCCGGGGTGGACACGTAGGGCTGGCAACACTCAATTGCTTCAGCAGCATACCACCCGTGGAGTGGTGGCCAAGGGCCCAGCCTTCCCCTCTGGGCCTCAAAAGCATGACTTAGTTTTTTAGTGAACTGTCTTGGCCTCTAAGGTGCCCCCTTGACTACAGGGACAACCTAAGGTGACTTTTTCATCCTTCTCGTGACTGCTTGACATGCCTAAGTTTGAGTACTGAGATGAAGCCAGGCTCCATAAACCAATACAATTTTTCCGTTTTCATCGTCCTCCAAACACCGCTCTCCTCTGAGGACAGGCCTACCAGCTTGCATGTGGATTTTCCAATACATTCACACCAGGAAGCCAACAGCAGTTACCAGGGGAAGCTGAAGCCACCAGCCGCACTCCCCATGCCACCACCAGTATAGAATCATAGAATCATTTAGGTTGGAAAAGACCTTTAAGATCATCGAGTCCAACCATCAACCCAACACCACCATGCCCACTAAACCATGTCCTGAAGTGCCTCGTCTACATGTTTTTTCAATGCCTCCAGGGCTGGTGACACCCATCCCTGGGCCTGACAGCCTGTTCCAATGCCTGACAAGGCAGTATGTTTCTACCACACACCTGTGGCTACATCCCCTTGCTGTCGAACAGGCCAGCTGGACCAGGGAAGCCCACTGCCCATGCACAGACTGGGGAGGAGACTCAACCAGTGCAATTGTTAAATGCAAGAGCGTTTTGGTAAGATGAGCATTTTGCTTTAACAAAAAGGTAGATTTTGGAAGTATTAAGCTCTGGCTTTACTTGGTTAGAACACCAGCCACAAGAAGCATAACTGGGAAATTCTTAAAATACCAAACAAGAAACATGCAATCTTTTCAGAGAGTAGAAAGATCACTGTATCACCAAAGACACTAGAGGTTTAACTGGAATGAATATCAGAGCTCCTTATGCAACTGGATCAGAGACTGAAGCATATTCGGGGCACACCAGTACTGCTTGCAATGTGCTTCCATCCCACCCTACTCCTGAAGTGCACACAATCTACTGCAACTAACTATAAAAGTTTCAGATTTTAATTAAAGTTCTATATTACATTTTACACACAAGTTTCATGCTTTACAAGAATGGTGCTAACATGAAATATACATACATATATATAAAAAATTGAAGTAAGAAAAGCCTAGCACAAGAGGAAGTAATTCAGTGATGACTATTTTAATGAAAGTGTAAACAAAACCTCTGACCCTAGCAGTAAATGCAATACACAAGTGTCAAAAAGATGTAGTCTTGAATGATCTTTTACATGCTGCTTTGTTCACCCTATTAAGATGCTAGTTGTTTCTTTGATTTATCTGATAATAAATTTTTGATGACTAGTGAGTCTCATAAAAATTGCTCTGGTGCTGACTACATTGATTAATAAGCCCAAAGAATCGAAACTGTCAGAAATTCATGTGCAAGGGTAAATTACTGCCAAACATACATTAGATATTCCATAAAATATAGAATAAAAAAGGTTGATTTGGTAATTTTATCTTGCATCAATTTGCTTGATATAATTTATATTCAGGATCATCACTGTCAGTCCTTGCATACCTTTCCTTTTTTTAAAGTCAACATTGGAGTAAATCTAAATTTGGGACAGCCAAGAAATGACTAGGAGATAAGAATATCAAATGCAATAATCAAAACTAACATTCAGAATTTAGCCTGGAAATTATATCCCGTTGAAAGGTGACTAAAACCAGTCTTCTCAGAGTTGCAGCTTTTGTAAGTAACATTTACTTGTATTTTAGAAGTCAAAACTGGCACATATATCCATGCCTAAATCCCATTCTTCTGAAACTATGATATCTCCTTATTGGAGCTTTTGCACGTAGCAGGTTCTTGCAATGCATTTCTGAAGAGTCCTGGACTCTGTGGTCCCACTCTCTTTCCTGGGATAACTCCCAAAAACATATAACGTGCAGAAAGTCCCACAAAACTAGACACTGGAGCAAGCCAGAGGTAGGGATCTGGGTCTACATATGAATAGAGATCAATTTTTTCCTTTTCCTGTTGAGGGGAACCACACTTACAGCACTGGGTTTAGGATTTGCTCCATTTACTTCTGCATATATTTACCACCATGTGACAGCATTTTGTTGCAAGATATATGATTGTAGGATTGAAAACCTATCTGATTATAAATTTATAAGTGGGCTTTTACGGATAACAAAAAGGATTCAGGGAATCACTGTTCCCCATTCAGTGAAATAAATGCTGCTGTTTACATCTAGCACTGGAGCCAGCTTCTTAAACCATTTGGCAAAATTATGAAGGCTAATATCCTTGCATTTATTATTATTGCTTTGGTGAAGCTGGAGCAATTGAAATGGTCAGTATCCTAAGTAATACTACTTAACTGTTTATGCTCCTGCATACTTAACTTCAGGCTAGAATGTCTTTCCCCAATTTCCCAACCCAGTGTAATAAAGACAAAAAGGTACAGGATATTTTTTCCTGGGATGTTTGAAACGAACTGATTTTCAGTATATCAGATTTTTAGGGTTAAATTATTAATGTGGCTGGGTACAGAATAGAAAAAAGCCATTGCAAAGCTGTAGTCAAAAGGACTTGCCTAAACAGGACCTAAATCTGACTATCCCCGGCTTAAACAGTAGGACATTTCTTGTTTGGACAGAGGAAAGTGTTGAAATGCAGGACTGAGAAAACCTGTGTCATATACAGTAGAAGCTCCTGATTTTCAGGTTACACTTTTCAAGAAAAAGTTAATTTTAATAACAAGAATTTTAAATGAAATATGATCATAACCATTTTCAACACTGTGCCTTAGGTATAAGGGGCTGTAAAAGTGCATATAAACCAGGTGGCAGTAATACCTGCTAAAATAAAATAACGGCTTTTAAAAAGTTTATCAAAATTTGCACTACAAGTGGCTCCAACAAATTATACCAGAATCATTCCCACCTCGGCCTTCCACTGGATAAACAGTTGATAAAGGCAATCATAAAATTAGGGACACTTTTCTATCTAACTGATAGCCCTCACCAGGAGGGTAAAAAAATTGCTAAAGATCACACAAAACCCTCAAATAGTGTGAGACTGAAATAAAAACTGGAGTTCAATAAAAGCCAGCATGTAATAAAACAGACATGACTGCGTAAAGAATAGAAATTGCAGACAGTTCTGCTTGCTTGATTATAAAAGCGCCACTTTTTAATTTATCTCTCAAAGCCAGCAAATGTGTGCAGTAACTCTTCTTGTTTGGTTGTAAAGAACCAATCTGAAGAAGAAAGCAAGAAAGCAAATCAACTGAATTTTGAAGATTACAAAGGGTTAATAGGCTTACCACTACTTATTGTTAGCTACGCAAGTTTTCTAGAAAACCTTTATTGCTACCAAACATAATTTCCACATTAGTTCTCAATTAGTATTGTTTTGTCTGCCATTTCCTATTTATTATTCTCCCTGTTGCAGTCTTGCGGATTTTCTTTAAAATGCTGTATTCTTTTTGTTACCTACTGTAAAATCCAAATTCTCTTCTCNCTTCAGAGAACATCAGTCAAGTTTCTTAAAGCATGCATTTTGGACACACTGCCTTTGGTTAGCAACAACACTACCCAGAAATGTTGAGAAAACCCCTTGGATCCATTGAAGATGAGGAGCTGGACCCACCATGTCCATAGCAGCTAGAGCAGCAGAGCACACTATTGGATACAAGGCCTTAAAATTGTGGCAGTTCTGATAAAGTCTAAAACCAGGCAATAGATCATCACCTTTGTATACTAGGCACAATGTATTAAAAGCCATCATGGTTCATACAATAACTTTCATATTGAGATGTTGCTCCAAAACACATTTTCCCAGAAAGTATCCTGAAGCAATCAGAGGACAATAAAAGAAAATGAATCTGCTACTTTCCCTGGTAGCTTGCCCTAATAATCATCCTTTTACAAGGTTGTACCTTGCTTTCTTTTCCTAATTGGCTTGACTTCTGCTCTCAAATAATTTTAAGGTGTCTGCATTTAAACAAATTTTTAACATCCCTTTCGAACACCAGAACTGAATTCAGTATCAGCCCTAGCTGATGTTGAAAATAATAAGTTCCTATTCCTGTACTCACCAATCCAAGGCTTCTTTTAGGCCTTTCAGATATAGCACTGAACTGCGAGCTGACAGTGCGCTTCAGTTACATGATGTCTCTTAAAACATTTTTCAGAGCCAACTGCTTTCTGGAAAGCAGTAGTCACTCCTTTTTATCTCCTCCTGAAATCACAACCACAACATGTGGTATATCCTGCATACCTTATTCACAGATACGTAACTCTTCTCTGAGCTGCTTTAAAATAAACTATGCACAGGCACAGTTCATTACGTGATCCAGGACAGCCCATATTTTCACCGTTGTCTTTCACCAACTTCCAAGTCATATAAAATTTCTAGACAGAAATGACTATATTTGCTTCCAAGTACCTGAGGAGAACATTGAACAGTTCCAGGTCAGATCTCTGTGGAGCTCACCAGAAATGTCCTTGTTGGTAATTATCTCCCAAGACCTATCAGATAGTTGTTAATTCTTCTTAGTGTTTTATTGAAATTATACAGTGCTCATTTTCTAATGAGAATGTTGTGCAGCTGTACAAGCTAAATGCTTCACAAAATTCTATGTAGAGTTGCCTTGACCAACCAAATTTATGATGTTTCTTTACAAAATAGTTCTCAAAATCATATTCATGCCTTTTTAAATCTTCACTAGTAGAATTCCATGTCTCCTCTTCACTACTTAACAAAAAATTGATGTCAGAGTAAACTAGGTCCTAACAACTCAGTTTGGTCTATTCACCTTCCTTGATGCTGGAAGGATACTAGCACTTCTGTCACTTTTTGGCATGTCCCCGACACCACACTTTAATTAAGACTGAACTTTGGTGAGTCCAGACTCTGTCAGTCAAGTCTCCTAAACCTGAGTGCATGTCCACAGGCCTGGAGGTTGAAAACCATTTCTCACAACAAAATGTTGGTTGGGCTTCTACTTAGTAGACTGAGATATAACTCATCTTCCCTAGAAGATCATCCTGCTTACACTGAACATAGAATAGAAGCATAACAGAACATGACTTTCCTTCCTTCATCATAATTCAGAAAAGGGCCCATTTCATTTCTAGGATTTATCACAAACAGCCATAACCAATCTCTCCAATGACTAAGAGCCTAACAACATAGATACCACTTTGGATCAGCCCTCTTTCCCACTGCACATACTTTATTCAATCCCACCTATCATTTTTCCTGCTCAGGGTGCCACTTGCCTGCAGCTGCACATCTCACACTTTGCTTGCTTGCTTGCTCAGACCCCAACCTGTCCTCTAGGCCAGGTCCTCGATTCTGTTTCTCACCAGTTTCTTTGACACATCCCTACCTGTGTCTCATTTTGGACTTTACCGTAATTACCACTGATTTTTAACTCAGCTACTGATCTTCCCTTGCCCTACCTGTAGTTAGATGTAACTTTGTCTTGTTTCCCTACTCAAAGCCTGTATCCTGCTGTCACTGTTTCCCTACCTTTGGTTTCATCAAGTCCTCAGCTTCTGCACTTTCCTCACTTCTTCATTCCAAGTCCACTTCTAACACAGCGCTAGACATCTGCCCCAGTGACTAAAGCCCTGGTAAATTACCCTGACATGGTAAATACATTATTGCGTAATATTCTAAACTTTATATGAAACTTCACATCAAAGGGAATGGTAGTATCAGTAGTTAGACCAGTATTTATATGTGCAGTATCTATATCTGTCAGATACATCACTGATAGCTTTGTTTTTATTACATATCCATCTTAGTAATATATAAACACCAATATACAGAGATACTGTTTTTCTTGTTTATCTTTCAACATGGGTTCCAGTTTGCTCTTCTTTAGGGAAGAGTTACGGATTTGCATGTAAATGTTGTCTAAAGATGTCAGGACTCTGAGTAATCTATTTTCTCTGTTGGAAATAATGTACTAATATATTTATCAATTTTTAAAATACAGCCAATAAATACAACATTTGGTTGGAATACGAATCAGTATTTTCATATAAAATATACAGTACCATGCCTTTGATACAACAGAACCAAACTTAAATGGCATTTTTATATTTCCCCACATCAGGTTGATAAAAGATTTTTATTGGTTAATTAAAATCTTTTACTGATACATGATCAAAATGCATGAACCAGAATTGTTAACAATTGCTTATTTCTTAGCTATGATGGATCTTGCTTCCTGCCATCCTTCAAGGGAAGCTTAATTCGCTGTGAGTTCATCTTCACAGGAGATGCGGCATCTCAGAGTATCTCACCTAAGGTAGATCACTGAGATCATCTCTTTTCCACTATTTGTACCNTAAAAAGTCACTGAGATATAGAAGTGAGCTCCAGCAATGGACTGTTGGACACATAACACCATCTTATTTCTTTTACAGGGCCCAGGACAACCACACTGTGCAAATGAGAAAGGAAAAGAAGTACATGCACAAGAGCAATCCCTCTAGGAACAATGAGAATACCTGTTCTAGAAGTATAAATACTTGTAGAGCTGAGCCTAAGAAAAAACTAATGCATGAAGCCTTCTATTCCACAAATTACCAAAGAATACTAGTGACAGAAGAAAAGAAAAATATAGAAGAAAAATAGCATTTATTATGGCCTATTTTTCTATGATAGTCAGAGGGTAGACTCACACAGTCTGCCAGGTTCTTTAAATCTTCATTGACCTCTGTACGTCATACAAACAGTGAGGCATCTAACCATACTCTTTTGAATCAAATCTATATTAGATGGTCAAAGCAATTGATCTGTGTTCCTCTCTGTGGTCTTTATTTCCCCCTGAGAGTCCAGAATACTCACCAGTAGAAATCACTCCTGAGATCATACTGTGCTCAATTCAGTTCTTTTTGGTATTGTTAAAAGATTAGATGACTGGATAATACAAATTATTTAATTTTACTTAGAGACAGCCAAAGAGAAGCATTGTCTCTATGTATCTCTTCAGTCTAGGTAGAGAAAGTAATATTATGAAGATTTTTATAAGCCCAAATGAATTTTTCCTAATGAATATGTAATTTATATAATAACAAATAATTATTAGGTTATTAAAACAACTTAGTAATTTTAAACTATTGCACAAAACTGCCATACATGTTTATTTAAACAAGTTATTAGACACAGGAATATGGAAAATAATCTTTTGCCTTATTTGTACTAACAGACAACAGAGCTTTGTCTCCCTTAGCTTAAAGTCAATTGCACTGTGCAGTTATTTTAATATATGGGGGGGGTGGTCATCTGAATTTTTCACTCAAAAAAATCAGGGGACATAAATACAGGAGCATAAAGGTCTGCCTGCATCACAGACATACTGTCCTCTGCCACAAGCAATCACGTCATATACTCCTGCTCAAACTGATCAGTGCTTACTTTGAAACAAACAAGATTTTGGCCTTCATTTCTTCTGTCAGAAGGCTATTTCTATCAGAAGGTTACTACCTTGCTCCCTTAATAATTAAATTCCTTTAAATACACACCTGATGAGCTTATTTGTATTTGTTCTTACGTCCACCATTTTTTTATGCCTTAAATGAAGTCTCTTCCTCCCCCTCTCTCTCCCAGTGACAGCAATGATCTCTTTTATCAGTCTTTGCTTTGCTAAATAAACAAAATACCTTTTAAATCTCCTCTTGGCTCTTCATTCCTTTTATCATCCTATTATCCTTCCTCACTTTGCCTGTTCCTGCCTGAATTAATCTTTCTTGAACATGATGACCAGAACTGTGTAATATTTCCTTTTCTGTACTAGAAAATTTCCACTCTCTTAACCCAGCTCTGGAGATTGTGCTTCTCTGTCTCTTCCCCTCTCTCAGGCATGTCACACGGGTGGCTCACAGAAAACCTGCAACTAATACACCCAAGCCTTCCTCTTCATTTGCTAATTCTTGCTGTGTGGTGTGCTGATTCTTTTCTGTGCTGCTAGCTTTGTGTCATCAGCAAATGTCACTTAAATACTCCTGCTTTTTGTGCTAACAAAAAAATTAAATTCTTGCAGGTCCAAGACCATGCTGCACAAGTAACACCATTCCAGGACAATCTCTCCTCCTATCAGTTCAACCTGCTGATGCCTCCACCTCAACTACTGGCAATTCCCACTTCCCCAGCATGCTTCCCAACCACCAACACATAGATTTTTCACTTGTTTGACCTCTT
>VYZV01038996.1:111100-127456 GCA_013401275.1 Pandion haliaetus | reverse complement strand
TGAATGCAGGACTCCAGGTGGGGTCTCATGAAAGTGGAGCAGAGTGGGGGGAATCACCTGCCTGGACCTGCTGGCCACCCTTCGTTTGATGCAGCCCAGGATGCCATTAGCTTTCTGGGCTGCGAGTGCACATTGCCAGCTCATATTCAGTTTTTCATCCACCAGTACCCCCAAGCCCTTCTCCTCAGGGCTGCTCTCAATCTGCTCAGTGCCCAGCCTGTATTTGTGCTTGGGATTGCCCCGCCCCATGTGCAGGACCTTGCACTTGGCCTTGTTGAACTTCATGAGGTTCGCACAGACCCACCTCTCAAGCCTGTCCAGGTCCCTCTGGATAGCATCCCTTCCCTCCAGCGTGTCGACTGCACCACACAGCTTGGTGTTGTCGGCAGACTTGCTGAGGGTGCACTCAATCCCACTGTCCACGTCGCCAATGAAGATGTGAAACAGCGCTGGTCCCAATACCGACCCCTGAGGAACGCCCCTTGTCACTGGTCTCCACCTGGACATTGAGCCATTGACTGCAACTCTTTGAGTACAGCCATCCAGCCAATTCCTTATCCACTGAGTGGCCCAACCATGAAATCCATGTCTCTTCGTATTAGAGACAAGGATGTTGTGCAGGACAGTATCAAATGCTTTGCACAAGTCCAGAGAGATGACGTCGGTTGCTCTTCCCTTATTCACCAATGCTGTAACCCCATCACAGAAGACCACCAAATTTTGTCAGACACAATTTGCCCTTAGTGAAGCCATGTTGGCTGTCACCAATCACCTCCTTATTTTCCATGTGCCCTAGCATAGTTTCCAGGAGGATCTTCTCCCTGATCTTGCTGGGCACAGAGGTAAGACTGACTGGCCTGTAGTTCCCCAGCTGTTCCTTTTTACCTCTTTTTAAAAATGGGGGTTATGTTTCCCCTTTTCCAGTCACTGGAAACTTCCCCAGACTGCCAAAACTTCTCAAATGTGATGGATAGTGGCTTAGCCATTTCATCTGCCAGTTCCCTCAGGACCCGTGGGTGCATCTCATCACGTCCCACAGACATGTCCACCTTCCGGTTCTTTAGGTGGTCTTGAACCTGATCTTCTACAGTGGGTGGTTCTTCATTCTCCCAGTCCCTGCCTTTGCCTTCTGTGACTCGGGCATTGTGGCTGGAGCACTTGCCACTGAAGACTGAGGCAGAAAGGTCATTGAGTACTTCAGCCTTCTCCATGTCCCAAGTAACCAGGTCTCCCATTTCCTTCTGGAGAGGGCCCACATTTTCCCTAGTCTTCCTTTTATCACCAACGTACCTATAGAAGTTTTTCTTGTTGCCCTTGATGTTCCTGGCCAGATTTAATTCTATCAGGGCTTTGGCTTTCCTAATCCCTGGCTGCTCGGACAATTTCTCTGTATTCCTCTCAGGCTACCTGTCCTTCTTTCCACCCTTCACAGTCTTTTTTGTGTTTGAGCTTGTCAAGGAGCTCCCTGTTCATCCATGCAGGCCACCTGGCATTTTTACCTGACTTTCTCTTTGCTGGGATGCATGGCTCCTGAGCTTGGAGGAGGTGATCCTTGAATATTACCAGGCTTTCCTGGGCCCCTCTTCCCTCCAGGGCTGTATCCCATGGTACTCTACCAAGCAGATCCCTGAGGAGGCCAAAGTCTGCTCTCCTGAAGTCCAGGGTAGGGAGCTTGCTGTGCACCCTCCTTACTAAGGATCTTGAACTCCAACATTTCATGGTCACTGCAGCCAAGGCTGCCCTTGAGCTTCATATTCCTCACCAGCCCCTCCTTGTTGGTGAGAACAAGGTCCAGCACAGCACCTCTTCTTGTTGGCTCCTCCATCACTTGGAGAAGGAAGTTATCATCAACGCATTCCAGGAACCTCCTGGATTGCTTATGCCCTGCTGTGTTGTCCCTCCGACAGATATCAGGGTCATTGAAGTCCCCCATGAGGACTAGGGCTTGTGAATCATCAGTGGTGATGATTTTGCTGTGTGATGCACACTGCCATCCCTCTAGTGCGTAAAATACCAGGCTAGTACCAGCATCACACAGAGCACTAACAGCACACTTTTCTCCTGCTCCTCTTACTCCCTGCTGAGCAGAGGAGGCTTAGGCTGAACTCCTCGCTCTTTAAAAGGGCAGTGGCACTCTGAATTCATTCTTCTTCAATTTACTCCAACACAGAGAGTGAAGCAAAATCCATGTGCGGTTTCCCCATGTATAGAACTATGCTACATGTCCCTCTAACAGAGCCTTGGGCAGATAAATGGTGTTATACAAACTGTACTGTTCTCAGCACAGTGTAAATCAGTTGTACCTTGGAGGCACAGTTCTTACCTTCCTTCTAGGTCCAGAGAGTAGCCATGGCTGGCACAGACATCTAGTCTGACTGTGCTGGCCTCTTCCTCTGTGTGCTGCCTCTCAACAGGGGATAAGGCCAAGGCTCTTCCATTCCTGCCTTCCAAGGCAGAGGGACCCATTTACTGTTATTCTGCAAGAAAGAAAAAGGCAAATTAATATGATATAAAGATGGAAAAGCAAGGAAAAGAAAGTTTGCTGAGTGATCTTAAGAAAACTGGTTGCTGTGGTGTCCTCTCTCTTCCTTCTCTGAAGGACTGCTAGGAGTGGGTACTTTTCTCTGATGTTCATCTTGAAGGATGCTGCAGGAGGTTGTCATCCTAGAGAAATACTACTCACTGTGCAGCTGGATATGAGACAGGTTTTTTAGCATTTGGAATGAGCAAGGGAAGCTGATTTCTATTCCTGACTCTGGCACTGACCCACTGTTTGACTCCCCAGCTCATTTTTCTGTGTTCCCAAACTATAAAAACAAAAGTTCCTACCCATTCTCTCTCTTAACAGTATCAGCTCTTGGTGGGTAGTAGTTACTGCAATCATGTTCTCAATTTGAAATGTTGCTAATATGAAAAGCAAGGTATGAAACATATAGCACTGCATTATGGGTCAAATACAGCTTTAATTGAAATATTTTATTATCATTTGCTTGGCTTGGCTTTTCTTCTACTTATAATAAGAAATGGAAACAATTCACCAGAATCAAAAAAATGAATACAGCGTAATTTTAAATCCTGATTAGATTTTGCTTTATGGAGGGTGTGCATGAGGGAGGAAACACATACAGGTTAACACATTTGAGGAACCGTATACTAAACCAGTGAGGCCTCATTTACTTCTAGTCTTAATTCCACCATCCTCCCAAGGACCAAATAAATGTAAAACCTGACTTTGCATTAGGTTATCCTACTTGTTGCAAAGTCTTACAATAGAATGTAAGTGTGATTCTGAATTTCCCATTACCAATACTGAAAGAGAAAAGTAATTATATGCATTAAGAATGAAAATATCCTGTGCTTTGGAAGTGTTTCTTTTTGACTTGTATTTGTCTTCTCACGAGTAACTCTTACAACTGAAGGAGGAGCTTAAATTGATATTAAATACAGCCTTATGTATAGCAAGGGCAATATGTCAAAGCCATTTTTAAAATAAAACAATATTGACAAAAGCCTATCAGCAGATTGAACCAGGGGTTGGGACATCCCAAGTGAAATCAAAGCATTAATAAAAGGCATTGCAGACTAACAGAAATTCATCTAAAGAAATGAGGATACAGACAAGAAATCTGTGATGGTTTCCACACAGTTTTTTTAGTTTTTCTGGTCAGCTGAACCGACTACTTGAATAGGTTGCCTATTTTAACCCCTCACCATGTTGATAACATTAACTAACAAATATAATGAGATCTTGTTTTCAAAGCCATGCTCACTGGCTGATACTAGTTTATTTTATAATAGTAATAGTTTTACAGTAAGGACTAGGATATTAGCATACAGCTACTTTAACTTACAGAGGAAACTTGGAAGGATGCTAGCACAGCATTTGGCAGGGCTTTCAGTACATTACTCTGCATCTGCAACACAGCTCTGACCAAGGACGGGATACTGTGTGATTAAAATTAAAGCCTCAAAACACAGAACCCATATCTGTTAACACAGGAACAAAATGCTAGCAAGTTGAGGGTGTTTTGTAAGAAGTCATAATTTTTGTTTACTGTATCTGTTAAATTATTTAGGAAACCTCTGCATAATTTATTTCTTTCAACAAGATACTTCCATGCCTTGATGTTGTTATTTTTTCCAAAACAACCTGAATTCAAAGCTAAAATTTAAGCATGGGTAGCTTTAAATATGAGTGTGTGAATTTGGGGATTTTGTTTGTTGGGATTTTTAAAAGAAAAACTTTCAAAATTTTTGAGTAGGTAATTTTGTAGAAACCAATATTAAGCAGCAGCAATACTCTGAGCAGATAGTGTTGCTTGTTTTTCAAAAGGGCTTTTTCATAACCTGAATGTTGTTATTGTAACTACTTACCTTTTAAAATCAGATCTGGTAGCTCTCAAGGCTTCAGAGTCCTTTGTGATAGACAGCAGAGAGCATACAAAATTTCCCTAAGTCCGTTTCTGCATTTTTTTATAGGTGGCATTAATGTTCAGGTATTAGACATATGCATCAGTCCCAGAAGCAAACTGATTACCAGTCCTGCCCTAGGCCTGAACTCAGATTAATATAGTTTTCCTCCTTCCCTGATCACATCACAGAAAACCACACAATTACTTTAAAATAGAACATATTCCTTGTTACCTCCAGATAAAAATGGTGATATGTTTTTCATCCTAAATCAGTTGAGACCGCTTTACCGCATAGCCAACAATTAGTGTTGGTTATAACTCACTACCAGTTTACCTCGAATGAAATGAAAATCTCATTAAACTGCAAGATGAAGGCAACTACCCAACTTCCGAGTGTTTGGGCTTTTTTTTTTTCAACTGAGCAGATCTAATTTCAGATTTCTTTGAAGTTCAATCCTTAACGTTCTCTCCACAGAAGTAAACTGTCATCCCTCGTAAAGACACTGTTCTCCTTCATAACTCCTGTATTGTGACCTCTCCGTCCCTATTACCTGCTACTGACCTGGTGATCAAAGTTTAAAACTACATTTTACTTACTGAAGTGCAGCCCTTATGCCTGGTTCCCTTACTATCACATACACAAATACTGCCTGAGCCAGTTCTGAGAGCTAATTCAGCTGAAACTGAATATAGCAAAACCTGTTTTAACTTCAGCCATGCAGCATAGCACCAACGCACGCGGGAGCAGACTGGGAGGCTAGGGCAGAACAACAGCAGCCCGGATTTAGATCAGCTTAACGTATAACAGGATTATATCCTAGAGTCAGAAGGCACAAACTGGTAGGGCTTAAAGGAGAATGACACTATGTACAATTCTGGGAATGATTTTACCATGCCCCCTTTTCTTTTCTGCATGAAGGGACCTCTCATATCTGTGTCACTTTGTCAGGGCTTGGGAATTAGTGCCTTACTGAGAAGCAAGTCAGTGCCAATCAGCTAAATCAGCAAGCCCTACCCAACTGAGGTGCAAGGCACCACTCCTGCGTCTTACTGTTAATGTGCGGACAAACAAAAGCCTGTGATTGTGGGCTTAGAGCCTGACCCTCCTGTCTCAATCCTTTAGTCAATACAGTGCCATCTTTTTATCTAATAACCTAGGCTCTCCATATCCTCCAGCTCTGCCTAGATAACCTCACTGACAGACATGCTCAGGAAACACCTCCCCAGTTTAAACTGCTTTGACATAGTACCTGAGTGACAAGAGATACTCTGAGCTGTTTGGATCAATCAAGACAGGAATATTTTTCGTTGTGGCTGGACTTGAAACTTTCTAGAGAACTTTGTCCAAAGAAGTCAAGTGAAGAAGGGTAGCTGAAAGGTAAACACACACAAGTTAGGCAGCACCTGGGAGAGGGAGAAGCTGAGGATCACAGTTCGGAACAAGCTATATGTATAGGTCCCAATTTAAACTCAGTTCTGATTTGAATCTGGCCTGAGGACTTTTGCTGATATACCTATGTTTGAGCCAGCAAGTGTCAGAAGACATAGGATTCAACACAAATTCACATAATTTCAACTCAGTCAGACGTCATCAACTGCACGCACTAGGAAGTAAGACCCACAGAGCACAGTAGATGTAATAAGAATTAAGCGTGTGCAGCTATAACCAAAGATCAATGAAGTTCCAAACACAGACCACAGCCCTTCAGCAGAAAATACTTAAACCATTTAGCAATTTACTGTTAAACACATGCAGTTTAAAAGCTATACTTTCATTGTCAAATCACTACAGATCTCCCATTTTCATTAGTTACTGATCTTTCCTCTTTACATATAAAACTTGGACAAATGACGGTAGAATAAAATGGGTTCTCTTTCTAAAGAGCAATTTTGAATGCTGAATTTGCAATTGCCTTTTCGCAGGTTGCCACTAAAACTTTTTTATCCTCCTAAACCTCAGCTTACCCTCTTCTGTGAGCAGAGCTAATGGAAGGAAAGGCAACACACCTTCTCTGGTGATCCATTGCTCCAGACAGCTACTGAAAATTCATTAATGCACAAGTTACAGAACATCCCTCTCCCACTCACAGGTACACTCAGCCCTCTCATTTATGAAATTAATTTAGTGAGGTTAAATGGTACAGTATATTTGACTGCATTTTCTCACTGCCAGCTCGAGCCCTGTCAGGCTTCCTAGGTAAGAAAAGGAACACTCTCCCTGCCTTGTTTTCATACACTCTACAAAAGGGATTGCATTACCCTCCCCGCCCCAACCCCAATTACCAGGCTGTGGAAAGAACTCCAATTAAGTGGTTAGCCATAATAGCATGGCAGCCCTTTAGGAAACTGCTTATCTAAATAGAGATGTACAGAAGGCAGTTTTCTCTCTAATAGTGATGCATTTTCAATTTATGCAATACAAAGTGCATTGGTCTGCAGTGTCCCTGGCTACTGATGATTAATAGCCCATACACTGCAAGGGTCTACAAAGAAAAGTGCCAAGGGAAGCAGATGCAGCGGGTTTTATATTATCATGACTGCAACAAACTCATTCAGTGGTGTCAGCTCTGACTGCAGGATTCTGATTATGAAATATGATGCGTGTTGAATTTAATGGCTTTCTCTGCCCTTCTGGTGAGTTCACTGCTTTCCAATGTCATTTTGTGTTCTCATCTGAGTGGTAATAAAAGGAATATCATTGACTGTGCTAGCTCTGTAACCACTGTGTGTTTTACAATAAATTGTGTTTCAGGACCTTTCTACCCAGGAGAGTGTGCAGGGCCAGAAAGTAATATTCCACAGTTTTCCAATATGAAGGCTTTCTGTGAGAGGATAGGAAATTACGCAGGACTGCCCTTCTCTTGAGGCATTCCTTATGCGAGCAGGACATCTCTTTTTCAAGTGGTTATGTAGTAACAAAAAGGTCAGTTTGGATTGCAAATAGTAAAAAAAAAAAAAGATAAAACATCAAAATAAACAGCTACTGCTACAGAGCAGAAATTATGATACCTTGATGACAAGAGGATAAAAGTTGTTCAAAATAAAATTTAAATAAGGAACCTGAGCATATATGGTGTTACCCATGTAGGAATGTAAGGTCAGGGAGACTTCTGAAGAGGGGTTCTTTATCCAGCAAATTGTTATCTCATCCAACCTGTCAGTAAACTGTGGCCTGCACTACTGGGTTAAGATCTCGCCTTCCAGAGAGCTGGTTTGCTAGATAGTTACAGGTGTTCTTGCAAATCCTTCTAATGCCTGCAAAGTCATTATATTGGTTTCTCAATCAAAATAAGCCTTGCTACAAAAGCGTTGTGCCAGTATCAGTGTTGAAGAGTGCACACACAAGACTTCTTCACTCTGCTAACCAACAGTGCCCCAAGCTGGGGTGGTTTTACTCCAGGAGGGACTATGCAGATCTGTGCAGAGAGAAAAGACAGAGACGCAAAGCTGAGGTATTTTGCATTACCTGAAAGGATTTCAGTATCTTCATCCCCTTTGCTCACATGCATCTCCTGCCTGTGTTAGCAACTTCAGGGGCTCAGTCGCTCACACAGCTGGATCGATCAGGGGAAAGCAACGTAATAGATAAATAGAAAGAAACATTTTTTGAGATTCTGTGATAAATCAACCTGTCTGAACTTTCCCCTTGGCTTCTGCTGCAGGCTACAGCCAACTTGAAGCATTGCAGCCACAGTTAGGTTAGAGATTGTGTGAGCTAGAATGCAAGCCCCTTCATGTAGACAGGGTGAGACACAAGCAGACTCTTCCTCTTCAACACAGGAAAAGGCACAAATCAAAGCATTGCTCATTTCTGCACTTCACACTTTCATGACTGGCCAAATCTGGAGAGCAGCAATGGAACAGCAGAAAGTGCTCCTCACACAGAGCAAAACCATATCCACAGAGGCAGGAAGTACCTGAAACATAAATGGTATTTTTCTTTTTTGTAAATGCACATTCCAGAGTTTACCTGTGCTGTTTACTTAACTACAGCCCCCTCTGATGGAGTGTCGCTGCTTCTAGAAACATAAGAAGTATTTTTCCAAGCAGGAAGACAGAAGGTCATGCATTTACATTTCAGTTCACTACAATCTGAATCCAGGGTTGGTGTTTTAATTTTTACGTGGTGAAACGAATCTGCAAAGGTTGTTCCTAGGAATTTAGAGTTAAGGTGGAAGCTTGCCTGATTAGTAAATCTGTACATTCGTCTGTTTTTCAGAAGACAAAGACCACCAACAAACCAGGACACAGTCCCATTAACACCACGGATAGATGCTTGTTTCATAGCCAGCACTGCCCTAATTGAATTCTCTCTTCGACTGAGTAAGTTTGCATTCAGCAGTTCAATTGTATCCTGCACCACTTTATTTATAAGGTTTTCGCAAAGAACCTAGGAATGAAACTTCCACTTTTAGGATAATCCAGAACATTTTTAACCTTGTTTTCCTTTGTCTCTCGTTGAAATGCCACTGGTATTCTCAATCATATTTTATGTATGAACACTTAAAAAGCTTTGCCTAAAGGACAAATGAGAATTTTCTTTTGTCCTTTCAGACTATACTTCATATATTTTCACATAAAAATGTATTGAAACAAGATTTAAAACTGTTATACATTTTATTGAGATCTACCTCCAGAGGGAGAAAAAAAGCACATTAACATTTAACATGGTGGCTTTGTCTTTTTCCCTTTTCTTCACTGTTTGCTGAAAAACTTGCAACAGTTGAAAGGAAGAAATGTCAGATAGAAATCTGTGATCTGCCTCAAAATTAAGTTATATATTGCCATAATAAAACAGAGCATTTGTCCTCTCTGGGATTCTCAGTCTCAGTAAAGAATCATCAAAGGGGCTATGAATATTCCCAGATGAAGAGATCATAGAGATCGAGGGTCCTAAGAGTATTATGATTAGCTTGACAATCCAATGGCTGTGTTTCCTTCTACACTGCCTGACCTTGTCTTTTGATTTACTCTGGTATGTGGGTACAAGAAGGTGAACGTCTCAGTGCACGTCTGTGCGTGCAACACAGCACAGTGCAGCAACACGTGAACCAGCCACTGCGAAGCTTGTTCTGGGGCTGGAACCGATAGAGAGGCATCAGCTTCTGAATTCTGCCTGCCATTAACTGAGAAACAAAAGCAAGATCTCATGTGAGATGCAGGCCATCTTACCTTCTGTTGTTTTCATTCTGCTGGTATCTGCTGTTTGCAAGCAGAAAAAGGCTACTGTTTGCAAGCAGAGAAATTGCAGGCTTCTTGGAACTGATATGGAAATAGCTGGCGTTGAAGTATCAACCCTGACAGAAGCTGCATCCTTGAGTCTCCTCTGTGCAACAGCCCACAAAGTGCTCTTCTTAAATTTAGACATCTTCATGAACAGTTAGACTGATTCAGCACTGAGAGGGCCAGAGTATGCCAAATGCACCCACGATGTTCTTCCCAGGCCAGCAGAGACTCTGCACAGTGAAAATGAGCTCAAAAGACCAAGGCATGAGAGTTTCAAGCAGGTAAAGAAAGGTTTAGCATGACTAAGATAAAAGTTTCTTTATCAGCTGGGTTATGCTGAATAGATAGTGGTGGGGGGAAGGAAGATGTGCTACTCCCTATGATGTCCAGTACCAGGCACATTTCTTACTCTGAATGTATTTCTTATGTTTGAAATTGCAAATCTGGTCCTCAAGTTCAACAAAGCCTTTAAGCACCAGCCTTTATTGTGCTGACTTCAGTGGGGCCTGAGAGCAGCATGTCTGTCTTAAACAGAGTAAGCCAAAATATTTAAAGCCACCTTTCTGACCACTCATCCCAACATAACCGCAAGGCACGCTCCATGTTTACACCAATCCCTAAAATTCTCTCTGTGAAAGCCCTGGAGTTCGTGCATAGCACATCCCTCAATTTGTAAACCCTTTGCTTCAGATGAATGCAATTAGTCAGGTTTCTTAATGAGCCCTGCATTTCAGGAGCTCCTGTACTTTCCCACTAGAAGCATGAAGCAAGGCTTGGTTTCACATAGAACAGCTGATTGTCAACAAGTGCTCATTAGTAAGATCCAAAGCCTCTGCAGCCTTGCTGTTTAATTTACAAGAGGCTTGTGATTATGATAAACATGAGATGCTAGATCACTAGGGATGGTTTTGTTAGTTTGGGCTGGGCAGAATTTTATACCAATTATGCCTATACAAGGGCATATGCCAAGAATTGTTATTTTGTTCTTTTTTTCCTTAAAGACCATACCTGAAGCGCCCTGATAGGGAAACAAGGAAATCCGTCAACTTTCCTGCAATTCTTTAAAGCAAATGAACAACAAAACCAACAAAGTTTCTTCCCTTTTTCTTTGTTAACGTTAGATTTCTCTTAAAATTTTTTTATAATGTTGTTTAGCAAAACACAGCTATGAAACCTGGCATGCTTTAAGAGCAGTTATATAACTTGCTCTCTACTTAGAGCATTCTGACATATTTAAATCTATCAGCAGACTCTTTATAAAGATACCCAGAGAACACAGTATCAATTTGATGGTGGGGGAAAGGAGCCCCATATTCAAGGAAGCCCCCAAGATCTTTCACTGTGTCCCTGGGAAAGTGGGGAACAGAGCAGGTGTTTCCTTCTCATTTCACCTCCACCTAATCATGGCTATTTTAAAACAGTCGAGCACCTCCATGCTTCTAAAATCTAGCTAGCAGGGCAGGCCTGTTCAGCCATAAGAGAATAGATGTACAGAACAGGATTAATATTCTTGGAGGTTTTCCTTAGTGTGCAGGAAGCCAGCACAAAGGCACTAATAACCTCTTCAAGCAGAGTACATTTTCTCATGGGGATAATAGCTCAAGGATAGAAAGAGAGAGCTTTTATACTATAAAGGAACATTATCTTTCTTGTATGAAAACTAACCATTTTTGTCTCTTTAGTGCAGAACTAAGCTACCTTAATTTTACCTGTGCATTTGCACCTGTGTAAGGACAATTTTGAAATGTCAACAAAATGTGTTTTAAGGAGTCTGTCTTATGTCTCCCTGTTTGCACTTAATTTGTTTCATCACATAGGGATAGGAATTAAAGGCCTTCACTACAGTTTAGGCAGCTTGCCAATACCTATTTTATAGCAATAAAATATGTACAAATTAAGGAATCTCATGTGGAAAATTCATTCAACAGCCTCAAAAGCCAAATGAATGGTAATTACTTCAAACACAATGTGGTGGCAATCAGACAAGATTGGATCATGCTTTTAAATGTATGTCTAAATTTTTAAGAACCAAGATAATTATGAATTATGAAAATAAGTCAGACAATGCTACAGCAAAGACAGTGTTTATGGAATAAGAAAGAGATCTTCTTTAAGGAACAGGGAAGGCTTAATTCCAACACCTGCATGGGAATATTCGGAGAGCAAATGTAAGGCTGATATTTTATTTCCTTACTTCTAGCCGTCATTTTATACTTTAGGATGGCTTATGGCCTTAAGGTACGGAGCAAGTAGAAGCATATGAAATAAAATACAAGTAAAAGGATTTATCCTGCTTACTAAAAGCAATGGAAGTTCTTTCTAGTTCACATTCACATATATTGCAATGTAAAAATAAATTTGCCATCTTAGTTCTCTGTGTGAGTTTTCTTCAATCTGGAAAACAAGCTTAATGCTCGGCCACTTATGCAGTGCCAACTGAATAAACACAAAGTGGGTTCGCTTCTCACGGGTGAAGCTGAGCAGATTTAGATCAATATATACATTTGTTTTAAAAGACAACTGGCAAACACAACCATACCTTTGTTGGCTTTTTGAGAAGTCTCTAGGAAACCTTTCCATTCAGGAGAAAGCACAACAGAACAGGTCTAGATTATAATTATATAATTCCATTAGCAAGTAATGAAAATATTGGTGTAAACCAAAATGTATACAAAATATCAAATTATGTTTTCCATTGAAAAATTTTCCAGGACAATTGGAGGTCTCTTGGCCAACCCCCTTGCTCAAAACAGAGACAACTTTAAACAGTTTGCTCGTGGTCTTGTACTGTTGGATAGTATTGTCAGTACACACAGTGCTGGAGTACTGCATCCAGTGCTTACGTTCACACCTAAGAAGGGGTGTTGACACGCCAGATCGTGTGAAAAAGGCTACAAGAATTATATGAAGTCTGGAAAACCTCCACCGTATGATGCATTAACAGATAGGTCTACACTGCGCCACAGGTGAGTATTACATGACACCAAAGCTCGTCAATGCGGCTGCTTTACTGTGGCACTACTCGCAGGCTAGCTTAGGATTCTGGCAAATCTGCCTATGTGTGGTTAGCCAGCCACAAACCCTCCTGCCCCCAAGATTTGCTGCTTCCTAAAGAGAGATGGCAGAAGGTAACATGTGCCTCTGCTTCAGCTGTTCCGTTGCAGTCTGGCATCAGGGTTTAACTCTTCTTCAAGGTGGAAACTATATTGGATGAAGCACACATTTTCTTCTGCTGCCTGTCATGGGAGCACTCCCTCCTGTTAAGGAAGGGGTAACAAAGAAAGGACAGCAATACTCACTGAATACAAGGCAAAAACCCTCCCACTGCTGAGGACCTGCATCAGTCCTGCCTCAGGTGTCTGTACTGGCATTGCACTGAAGCGTGACATACCCTGAAGGAAGCTCAATCTACCTACCTTATCAAAAAGAGCATTAAGACGGTAACTTGATCAACAGCTAGAATACGCTATGTAGGGAGAGGCCCTTACAGTATAGTGTGTTTTAATCTGAGAGACAAAAAATTTAATACGATCCAATGCCTGGGAGCTGAAACTAGGCACACTTGAATGGAAAATAAGGCATACACGTTTGGGACAATTAACCACCAGAACAGTGTACCTAAGGGTACAGTTGAAGTTCCATCTGTGAAATCTTTAGGACTAGATGTTTTGCTAAGAATATGCCAAACCACAAGCAGCTGTGAGGGGCTAGAAAACCTCTTGGACAATACAGAATGTCAAACTGGTTGACAACGATCATTTTGTAGGTGAGCATCAAATCAAATATAGTAAGTATTGGGGGACAAGTGGTGGAAGAGGGAAGTTTTCAAAGGAAAGCTGGGCATCTGTCTCCCTTGGAAAACAAAATAGGCCCAAGACTTTGAAAATCTCTCCTTAAGCATCCAGCATACTGGACACAACTGCGTATTCATTACATTCTGAAGGATACGAGCTGTATTTTGTTGCAATCATGTAGGAACATTTACAGGTTTGCCTTATTTAGGTTTGCTTTGCCAAAAGACATGCTCAAGGACTGAAGAGAGAATCTGCTATGCTAGAAGCCTGTGAAATTATGAATGGCACAAAAAAAGTGAATAAGGAAGAAAAAAGTCTATTTCATACTACAAGAGCTCTGGGACACCAGTGAGATTTTCTGGCAGAACAACTCAAATTTTGGAACTTACTGCCACAAGATGCTGTGGGTGTAAAAAAAAAAAACCACACTCAAAGGGGGATTGGACACACATCATAGAGAATAAATTGCTATAAAATGTATCAGTGCAGATACAGCTTCTGGCTCAGGAAAGCTGTACTCCTCTCCTTGCTGGGAGCTGCGGGGGCATTTCTGGGGAAAGCTCACTCAGTTCCAGCTCTCAAGTCAGTGCTTGCGCACACATTTTCTGCGGTATCAGCACTGCAGGTCAAGTAATTTCTAATGTAACTCCAATCAAGTCAGTTCACTCCAGGAAGGGATTCGTCCCATGAAATCATCTCCATCTGCAAGAACTCTAAGCCAGCACTCAATTAATTTATCCAACTGTTGTACACTGTAACTCAATTCTAGTGAATGTAACCTATAGTGCACAAGGTTGCAAATACAACCCAACCAGGAGAGCAGTAGAGTCTTTAGAAATCACTTGTTAAGGAAAAAAAAACAAAACCAACCTCTTAAAAAAGGCAGAATATCAATAGAGACCTATTCTCCCTGTCTCAAAGTTAGATGAGGTAGGAAAAGGTTTTTAACATCAACCAACATAGTGGGAATTCTGTATGTTCTGTTTATTCCTACTTTTACCAGAAATTGAAATGGACTCCATACAAAGGTCAAATAAAGTGTGAGAACTGTATCATCCTGAGATGACCTGATTTCACCAAAAATCAGCAGGAGAAAAAAAAAGAACTTCAGATTACTCAAAGGTAGTGAAAATGGATGCTTTCTTAAAAATTTACAGAATAAAAACAATTTATGACTTACTAGCTCAGCTGTCAAGCATTACTGTTCAGACGGCAAAGCAATTTCACATGTGCCCGGCATGCAGCCATAGAGTCAACTGCCGGCAGAAGGCTGGGGCATTAACACAATGCACACAAACAAGTACAAATGGTTGAAGAGAATAAACTTCCCACTGTTATCTTCAGGATCTTTTTTTGAAAACACAATTTTTAAGATGTTTGAATCATAGATGTGGTGCAACAATCAATGCTGATGGTTTAATTCTAATTCTTCATATGTTTTGGAACTGATGCTGAAATTTGCTCCATACGCTGACCTCCCCCTACACACTGTAGCACGCAGGATCAGGCTGCAGAACACTGGTAGCGGAGGTGAAGTGTGGGGGCCTTGTGGCTGATGCAGTGGGTTAGGACTCAACACGTGGCAGCCCTGCCAGGGGACCTGAAGCTCATTCCAGAGCAGCAGCAGCTCGGTGGTATTGCTGCCTTTGCGTGATTAGCTTTAGGCTCTTTGGCAATGTGCACTTGTCGTGCAATGTCAGATCCGCAGTCGGATTTGCACCGGGAGTGCACTCCTGAGCACTGGGAGAACACCATTTGCTAACATCTCCGTACAGTGCAACAACACCCAAAGCTGCATTGAAAACCACAGCGAAAAAATTACCCGTTAAGGTTATGAACTGCCTGACTAGGGCAGAGAGTATCCTGTCTGCAAGAGAGGACCAGCCCAGCTACTTCACAGGCAGCACTGCCGGTTGTTGAGTCTTACTACAAGTTAAACAGGGTAACACAACTGCTCAGTGTAACTTGAGAGTGAATCATTGTTTTCTGGGGAGTTGTTACAATTATTTCCCAGGGAACCTTTGTTAACACCAGCAACAGCATGGCAAGGTCTGACATCAATTAGAAAAAGATAACACTTCCAGCTCTTATTGATCCCCAAACCTCCCTATCTTCTATTGCTGTAAACCAGCTGATGTTATCTTGGCTTTCTGTGTCACAAAAAAAAAAGCCCTGGGGCAGATGCAGCCTTGAGCTATCCGGGGAGGGGGGCGACCTAAAGAGGGTGGGCCACATCCCCAGCACCAGAGGGGAGAGGGGAAGATAAAGGAAGATAAAGCTCCCCGCCTCT
This sequence comes from Pandion haliaetus, assembly GCA_013401275.1. Lineage (NCBI taxonomy): Eukaryota > Metazoa > Chordata > Aves > Accipitriformes > Pandionidae > Pandion > Pandion haliaetus. Next base: position 111,734 of record VYZV01038996.1, on the reverse strand, counting down.
CCTTCCTACCCTCTCACCAACTCCCAAGGAAGCTGTCCACCAGCTACTGCTTCATATGCATATGTATGTACTGGTCTTTAATTAAAGCTTCTAAACGAGTCAAATTTGAGAAGCCTCTCCCTGTGGGAAGGTCTAGTACTACTGTCAGATTCACAGTGGACGACTGTGCCAGCTTAATGCACGAGTGAATATAACCACCATCCAGGCTGACAAGTGCAGATGGATTGCCACCAGCTGGGGTTAGAGGTAACAATGATTGGCATCGGAACAATCTCCCAGTGACAAACCTGGCCTACTTAATGCACCTTGGTTTCTCTGATGAGTGAATTTGATCTTACAGGCAGTTCAGCAGGTGCAGAACCTAGGTGCCCAACTTGTGGGAATTATTTTTTTTTAAGCTCACTGAAGTTTTCCATCTAGAATCTTTTTATTTCAAATGCTCTTCCTTCTCTCTAGGCTATGCCATGCAATGAACATCTCTTCCCTTTTTTTCTTGAAGTTGTAAGTGAAAAACAAGCATTTAAAAATTATTTGAATACCTGAGGAAGGAATTAAGTGTTGATATTTTTTAATTATAATGACCTCCCTTTAAACCTGTTAATAGAGGATCAGTTAAGGTCAGGTGTGGGAACTA
>VYZV01038996.1:70950-111088 GCA_013401275.1 Pandion haliaetus | reverse complement strand
TCTAGCAAAGATACCTCTTGTGAAACAGGAAAGAAATTACAGCTCTGACAGTTCACAAATTTCAAAACTAGAATAAAAAAAGTAGAAAGCACAGTAGCAAAAGAAAAAATATGACAGAAAGGTAGCAGTGAGGAAAAACTGGATACACTGAATGTATTCCTTTTTCCTTTTAAGTTAAAAGTAAAAAAAAAAATCCAAGAATATTTCACAGAGTATTTAAAAAGAGTGGGAAATTATACTGTCTCAACAATGAAAACATGACAAAATGATTACATGGTGTTTTGCTGCTTCAAACTTGCAACATATATTTTTTGTTTCTCACCTACCACATTTTTTCTGTATCTTCATACCGGGGCTATACACAGCTTCTACGTGTATCCTGTTTCTCCTACTGAAAAATAAAAATAATACATTTCCATCCTTGAAATCCTAATAATTTGTAACAAGAAACTTAAACCAACCTTTTTTTGGAAATAGTTCCAAGCCTATCATATCCCTCCAATATTCAGTTGCACCTTGAATTCTTTTGCAAAACTGGCAACAGCAAATCCAACATGGTGTATCTTTGTTTAAGGATTTCCATTACATACACAGTTATTGCTGAACCTTAGCTTCTGAGGCTGCCAAGTAAGTGTTCTGTAAAGTAACGAAAAGACAAACATAATGTTCAAGACATTATGTGAAAATGACCACAAAACACCCCTTCGTAGTTATTGGAGGTGACAGACGATGCCTTGACTGTGGAGGGAAAAAACCAAGGAGCTTGCAAGGGTAATTCTTGTCTCATTGCTAATAGATGAAGATCCAATACAAGTCCTGATTTTATAGGGGGTTGTGCGTATGTGTGTGTGGTTAATTTAAACAGCTCGGCATTTCACAAAATAGATACCAAAATTGATTCTTCCTACTTCAGGCCAAACATGTGAAAATGCTGACTGACAGAATCACCTAAGGGTAATAAATCTGCCAAGTGTTTTGTTAAACAGCTATTCAGTTTGAAATGTATCCCAGCATTCTAGAATAACAATGGGCTACTGTAATGTATGGTGCATTAATTATATAGTTGACAAGAAAATTACCCTTCAAGCCAAGATTACTAAAAACTTCACCAGGCTTTTTTTTTACTCTCTCCTGTTAAATACAGTATTCAATGTAGCCCTCCCAGAGGTTTTGCCCACCTCCTCCTGCAGAGTTAACCAGCATGGCAATAAAGTTCCAGGGAGATTTGCACTGATGTTTCACTGACAACATTAGTTGCTTCCCCAAATTCTATTATAGCTGCTAAATGATGAATATCGACATAAAAAATGACCTCAGCTTTCCTCAGTATAAGTTTTTCTGATAAACATAATAAAATGTTGCTTCAGTTTGTGACTGGTTTTACATCCTACAACAGGTTCACTTCCAGATCTCTGACAATCTGTCTGGAAAAAAACCCACATCAGCTCTCAAACACTCACATATTGGTGAAAGAGCAGGAAAACTCTAGTCTTGGAGGCAATGCAAAGATGTTGTAAATTAGTATAAGAATACAAGAGAAATGTAAATACAGTGTTATGAATGGAACAAAATTTGTGTGCTTTCCAGGCAAATACTCCTCTCTGGTCCCTCTGACAGTTCTTGAAACTTTTGCAGTTCAGGGCTAAATCTGGATGCCCTCAGTAAAGCGATGCCATGGTGCTTCTGCATATAGATACCTCATCTGTATGCTGCTGCCACATGTACCTACATGCAAATAAACCATTTTATAAACTACAGTTTAAAACCAGTAAATTCTTCACCATTAGCATCCCGACTACAGGGTGTAGAAAGAGAATCAAAGGTCATAAGAGTGCTGTGTCATGGGAGGACTTTGTTCTGTAACAAAATCTTCTAGTATGTACTTTTATTCAGAAATTTTGGGAGGTGAAAAATTCTGTATATAGGACTTAAAATCTGCATCAAAGATGACTAATTCTTAATTTTAATGTAGTAACTTTCTAAAAACAATTTCCAATTATACATTTGCTTTTTTGAGTTAGAATCTCTCTCAACACACAGCACAATTCTCTAGTGAGTTTTCAGCATTCATGCACTGTTGCTGATATGGAAAAGCACTTCAAGTATTGCCAAGACAGAAGTGCTTACTAGCAAAGAAATGTTTCAAAATTGTACTGAAATATACTCTATAGCGTTGGCAACGACGTGTTAGGACTAATGAAAATATTACACGTGCTGTAAGTTGAATTAAAATTCAAAGATCTCTTGTAAGCATAAAACTGAACACTCAATTTCCTATAATTTGAGGTACAAGCATGACTTCTAATCAAACACATTTGAAAAATGACACCACTGAGATTTGCCACCCTGAGGAACAGTCTGTAAGGATATATTTTTTCAGCATAATGCCATGCTTCCTTTTAACTGGGTACAGAGAAATTTTTCGGTTTTAAAGCATAATTTAAGTAGGTTACATCTTTTATAGTCTGCTTTACTATAGGTTTTGTAAACTCACTATTAAAATAAACAAACAGGCATCATGGATTAAAAGACCACTCCAGTTTCAACTGTTATAAACCCCACTTTACCAAAACACATTACATTGTAATTTATTCTAATGTTGTATGTATTTCCCTTTAAAGCCAATTTCTATTCCTTAGGCATATGTCTAAATGCCTTTCTGATTAACCTCTCTGATCGAAAGCCCACATAGCTCAAGCAAAATATTTCCATTTACCTCAAGAAGCTGTTTATTATTCTCCTCTTCGGAAGCTGTGATGAGCTTGGTACTGTAACAGTGTTTTCTCTCGAGAAAAGCTGCAGGTGAAACAAGATGCTTAAAGAAAGCAAATCAAAATGATGTATTGTGCTCTCATGAAGACCAAGAGGGGCTGAAGCACCAAAAAAAGAGAGGTTTCTGAATAGTAAGGTCATTTAATATTGACAGATGTATCCTTTCAGAATTGCTGTTAAAAATCCAATGTGGGCCCAAGTTATAACCTAGTTCTAAATGTCTCTGACCTTGAGGTGAGCACAGCCTTGATGTTATAGCTCAAGTCCTCTTTCTGTTTGTTCCAGCAGAAGTCAAGTCTGTCTGGTTTCACTCACAACTGGCAAATGGTTTAAGACTTGAGTATACCTGCCATTTACAGAAGGAAAAGTTACAAAATTTCCCAAATGAAAGTGTACTGAGCAAAGATCTGACATTGGATGAAGTCTGGTTGATGGGAAGGAAGTTTAAGAAGAAGAGAGAATGCAAAATATGCATTATGGTAATAAAAACGGCACAGAGAGAAAGGAGGCTTTGTCAGGACGAATTAGTACCTGCCAAACACTGAAATACAAAACCTGAAGTCTCTCATTTCCAATGTCTCAAACCCTCTTCATGTCCCCATCCTGTCTCCCCCAACCTCGCCACTGTCAAAAGCGTATATACACAGACTGCAACAGAGTTTCCACAAGGTAGCCCCACTTCATCAGAGCTCTTGGGTAGGACTTGACATGGAAGAGTTCTAACGCGAGGGCTTTGTGCTGGTTTAAACGTATTTCCATCACCCATAGACTTCTTTCTCCCCAAAGATAGGAATTACACACTTTAGAGAAGGGACCATGTTTCTTTTAACCTCTGTAACTTCACCTCGACATTTAGTAATGCATCAAGAGAATCAACAGAGAATGGACCAAGCAGGCCTAAAGTCTTCCTCACAATTTTCAGCTTACCAATTCTTGCTTTATTGCCATCATCTTGATGACTGAGTATCTTCCACAGATATGAGAGGCAGTCATATCACCTAGCTACATTCCCAAACTTGTCAAATTTCATCTGAAAATTAGGTGCGTTGTTTTTCCCATTGCTCCACTATGATTAACTGACTTGTTAGACAAGAACCAGAGCACTTGTTTCACAACTCCACCAGATCTACAGCTTTGAGGATTCAGTCTTGACCACAGATTTCAAGCAGCAGACAATGCCCAACATTCTGAAGCTGCTCGAGTTTTCAATTACACACACAGTCAAGACTGCATAGCTTAACGATGTCTAGCTACAGCTGCCCAACATTGCTCTTGTGCTTTCTAACTTTAGATTAGAGTCATTATTATCACAGATCTCTTCCTTGAGTAATCTTTTATTCTTCTTTTCCAACAAGATAAAGAGATTAAGAGTCTAAGTCTTTCTTTAGATGGCATGACTTTCAAATCTTTCCTGTAAGCCTTTCCCAAATCCTTTCCAATTTGCCAACATCCTTTTTGAAGTTCACGCATCAAAATTGGACACACATTTCTAATAGTCAAATAAGAGCACTCTGAAGCTAATTAGTGCAGTTCTATTTAGCGGTTTTCCATTTTACAGCTATGCTTTCACCACTCATTGCCTTTGGGCTGCATACGCTCTGTTTGTCTAAGCTTCATTTGAAACGGGCTTTCTTTGGTGGGAAGGAAAAAAATGTAAATGCTTGCTTTCTTTCAAACACAGTTTAATTTGTGCTTCTAGTAGATCCTCCACAATTCCATTACATCTGCTTCCAAAATGAGGTGTACTTAAGATTTTCATACTGTGGGTCAGGGAGGACACAGGAAGACAGCAACATAAAAATTTTTTTTTTTTTAAATTGCCTACCTTGAGAAAAGAAATTAATGCCATGTGGCCCACTACAACTCAGACCGCTGATGGCATAGCTTTGCAACTGGCAAAGGTCTCCATGAACTCCATGCTCAGGAGCAGAGGATGCTGCATATGTTGAAGAGGAATCTTGGCTGTGATGACTTTGAAGACATCAGGTTACAAAATGGAAAATCCCTTCCCAACAGGCAGTACAATTCCAGTTGGCCATTACATTGCACAACTTCCAGGGATTACTGGCAACTTTTGTAGGCAACTGTGCAGCTATAAAACATCTGGCCATATTTCACAGGGTGATCACATACTTCCTAGGCCCCACTTCATAGTTCTGTAACAGCAGCACTGGTTACTGACAAATACTGCTGAGTCTCCAGAGCCCACAAGACACTGTCCCAAATCAGAAATGCCACAGCAATCAAATCACAAGAGTCATTTGTGCCAGGAATCACATAATACATATTTTTCCCCACAAAGTACATTTTCTAGATACCTTTCATGAGAATGCCCCCTGCACTGCCACTGCCATAAACAACCAGACTCACTATGACTAAATGCAACACAGGCGAGTCTCACAGGCTGTATTTTCCTGAGCTTGAAATGCTTTAATTGCCTTAAATTCTTAACTCCACTCACTATGATGTAAAAAAGGCTGCCAAAAATGCAAAGCTTGCAGAAGGAGAGAAAGCACAAGAGGAGGTTAAAACCAAGCAGTAACTTTAAAGAGAGGTAGCAATCGGTGACAGCAGGAGATCCCAGGTACCCATGTGGCAAGCATTAAAATCTCCATTCTCCCCTGACTTAGATGTAGTAATTTTCCTACTCTCCCACTGAAGACAGTAAAACAGCATTAAAAGAAAAGAAAAAAAATCAACAACTTTCCTGCATTTACATGAGTGCAACGGTGAAAAACAATGAAAGCAGCTTGGCATTTTTATAAGACAATTCAAATAAAAATTAATGGCACATGTAATAATAATTCCAAGTGTATTTTGTTTCCATTTATATCCAACTAAGAGACAATTTTTGGTGCATTTGGTTTTATAGCTCTGTGTATATGCAGCAAAGTAAAAATTCCGCACATGGGAAAATAAATAAGTGGCTATATGACTGGTTGACAGAAAGATTTGTAGAGCTAATTAGTTCAATGAATAGGAAAGGCACTCAAAACTAACAGCTCATCAAATAGTTCTTCATACAAGAGATATCTGTCACCCTGCCTATGCTGAATAAATATTTTTACTGTCTTCCAGAGATCAATGCCAACAGAAGCAAACAAAACCAGAACAAAACAAACCAACAATAAAAAACCCCACCAAACCCCCCAAAACCCCAGCCCAAAGACCTGTGCAGTGACCCAGGCTGACCTCACTGACTGCAGCTCAGTGGGATAACCAGTTGCTGGAAATACCACGCCAGGAACTACCTTCTGCCCTAGCCAAAACCAGCTTCCTGTGATCCAAGACTTATGAGGGTCAGAGTCAAAGCTATTGTTGCACCTTAAATTCTGTAATAAACATAAATGCTGTTCCCAGTTTTAGTCTGGGGCCAAAGCCCATCATTTTGGCTTGTCTGACTGTGTCCAGCGTGGACCATAGCACACGGTGTTATTGCAGCCCTGAACGAAACAGCAGGTAGGAAATGGAATAATTAGCTCAGCCCCTCTGCTCCTGGTCTGTCCTGAAGGACTCAAATCATGGCATAACCCACTGGATTGGTTGTAACTAAAGATGTCTCTGTGGGAGGCCCTGGATGCGTTTCAGCAGAAGACATGCATTAAACTGCAAAGCAGCTACCTTTCAACTTGCTTATCCATGCGCGTGCAGCTGTGACTGCAGGGAAAAGTAGAATTCAATGCAATTCGACCCCCCCTCCCAGCCGGCCAACATTACTGACAGCCTGGGAGAACTGTGTAGAGCTGAACAGAGCAAGCACTCAGCACCAGGAACCTAGGGACTCTTGCAGTCTCCCAGGCACCCATGTGCAAGTCCTGTTTCAGGACTCAGGATCCTGGAGCACAGTGTAGTCCCTTAACGGAAGACTTGGACCTACGATGAATTAGGCCATGTTTTTCAGTGCTGCTCCTGCAGCGACTGGTAGAGAGGTGAGAGGAGGTGGTTCCTTAAAGGAGTTGGAAAAACTTCTCCCTTGCCTCTGCATTAAAAATCTGCACTCCCACAACCTGAGCAGCTGCCACTGAACTAAAACTGCAAATACACAATGCAAAAAATGTTGAAATTGGTTCAGGGTTCACTGAACCTCCTGTCCTGTTCCAGCAATAGGGGGGCCTGGCAGCGGTGGGGCTGCCCTCAGTACACTATCCCCATTCAGATCTCAGTGCTCATTTCCTGTATGCAAAGCTAGGCCCAATTCATATACCTCAATCTATTTCAGATCCCACTGGAGGGGAAAAAAGACAATATTTATTTATCTGTTTGCAAATTTCCTCATGCAGCAACACATAAATTTACCCCAGCACTTCATTGCCATTGAAGAGCCAGGAGGCTACAGCTCAAACCGCCACAAGCCAGCTGCCAGGCAGGCTGCAAATCAGAGGTTTTCAAATGTCCATAAACCATGTCCTGTTATACAGTGTAAGAACTGCACGTAGTCCTGTTGTGCATTAAGTCCTTTCCTGCGTGGTTCTCTGTTATTGATGTAGTGTGTTCAAAATTATCACTAATTAGGAAGACAGAACACATTCCTAAAGTGCACTCATGGCCTAGAAGAAATGGCAACACCTTGTGTAGACATTTGAGGTCAACTAATTTCCGTGAGAGTTAACTACAGAAGTGTTGCTTCATCAAACAGAAACAGGTTTAAGCAAGTGCTTTTGTGTCAGGGGGACCCAGTGGGGCAATGTACTGCAGATTAAGGAAACAATCATGTTTTGAAGTAATAACAGTTTAAATGATAAAATCAACAGTGTTCTAGGAAGGATATTGATAACACTGTATTTCACCTGGGTTTTTAAAACCCACATATATCACCTTATTCAATCTCCTTCTCTACAAAATTAGATTATCAGGGATATTTTTATTCACTCAAGAGAACTTGTATTAAATACATAATTATGAGAGATAAACCAGGTTACAAGAAATTGTTCTGGGCAGAACAGTTAGCTACAGTTAGCAAAATAAAAAGAAAGTACTTATCTATCCAGATGTCATACTTCTTGATGCAGAAGAGAAAACATACTAAGTTAATAACAAATCCCAAAATGAAGAGGAAAAATAAAGCAGCAATGAGCATGCACAGAAGGCAGCTCACTGAAGCCAAAAGCAAGGACCCTACATCTGTCCTCCTTCTAGCAGCAAGTGCTGAGCAGGACAGAGAGGAGGAAAAGGATAAAGTTTAGAAGCAGCTGACAGTAGAGAATCACTCACACAAGCACCAAGAGACAAAGTAACTCCCTCAAACGGACCCTGAGAGCTACTTTACCTCTGGTCATAAATAAGCCTGCCCCACCTCTAGTAGCTCCTGCCAACTAGTATCAGCAGAACTGTCCCTGTTACAGAGAAATGCAGTAATGTTAAATAGTCCAAAGCAATTCATGGCTTATACAGTTTTATTATTGACATTCAAGTAAACCATCAGTTCCCCTGGCGAGCTGTATTTCTGATTGATTTGGAATTGTGATATACCTATTATTCAATCAAATCAGTTTTGCAAACTAAATTCATATCTGAAACCATTCCAAGAGATATCATGAGACTGTCGAAGCTATGTATTTAAAAGAGGAGAAAAAGTAAACCATCTGTTTGCTTTTGTATAGTAATACAAAACATACCTTTGCCATCTCTTTTGATTTTGCCACTGTACTCCTTTGAAGAACTACACAGCAGAAAAATGCTTAGGCTATAGCTGGCTTTCATTGTACTCCTCAAATCTTAGTTCTCTTTTACAGCAAATCATTACAATTCTACTCATCTTTTTATTCTACTCATCTTTTTATGCCTATAATCCAGAGTTTCAAGCACACTCTTGGATATAAAGACCATTTGGGACAAACATAAATTGATGAAATATTGGCCTTGTCTGCTAAGCATTTCAAAATGATGACATACATTTCAGTATTCAAATTCTTCTAAAACTGAGGGGCAGTAGTGAATGAAAGCAGAATTGAGTAAACTCACATCTGAGCATTCATTTGTGATTTAACTTTTTACCACTTTGTCAAATCTTCCCAGGCTTCCTTAATAACAAAGCAGTACAACAGATGCATTTCCACTGAGATATTGAGCCTGACTCTTGAAAACACGGTACAAAAAAGGTTAATCGTAGTTTCTATTTTACTCTCCTAGTGCTGTCACTGCCCCCACTGAGTTCAATAACTCCCCTCAGGTTGACCAAGACAGGTGGCCAGCGTGAAGAAAGTCCACATTCACAACTAATATAATTCATGACAAATTGTTTCTACTCTGCTCACCTTCTCATATTGAATTCTTCTTGTGTGTGAAAAGGTAGGCCATGGCCAGTGCTGCAACTGTAATTAAGGTTCACCGAGTTGCTACTTCCATTATCAAGCCCAATTTCCAAGGTTTAATAAGTCAGCAGTTCCAATTGCACAAGGCTGAAATTTGACATTCATGTTATCAGCAGAGACACAGTTTGTACTTACCTGTTTACCAAAAGCACAATTTAAATCTACTCAGCTGTTGCTGAATCAGAGATCTAAAAAGCATGGCCTGCATCTTCCTCCTCATCTGTTTAGGACTTGCATGCTCTGAACACCAATTTTTCCTCTGAGGAAAGCAAGCACAGGTGTGTTTCAGTGAAGGCTTTAGAAATGCCTCCTGTCCAACAAACTTAGAGTTTATTCCCATTGCTCCCTGTTTATTCACACAGTCTCCAGGGAACAGAATGAGTTGTTTACTTAGTTTTGACACAAGCATGCCAAAATTAAGCAACCCACGTTGGAAACCTCTGACCTGGTACAACCTGACAGAACAAGCCCCAGGTAGGTGGGAAAACTAGGTACTGCTCTCCCCAAAATTAATAATTCCCCTGCAAATTCTGCAGTCTCCTCTGTGGTGCAAAGACCAAGTTTTCACGTAGTCTTCCAGGGGACAGCATACTTACGATGAACACAGCCAGCTTTCTATTGCTTTTCCCTTTAATCACTGAGTTAGGAGACAATTACATTATGAATAAGAAAAGGTGTAACTTGTAAGTCTGGCCAGTTATATGCATAAAATTAGGTAAAAATGCTAAACGTAATACATACATGTGCAAAAATGGACACGACATCTGCAAAATGGTAGATGATACTTGGTATCCCTAGTATCAGTCTCTTCTTCTGGACACAAAATAGGCCAGAATCCCACAGCAGTAAGGTTATCACGCATGTAAGAGTCAAACTATAAATGACACACTAGCAGTTTGATTTACCATACCATCCAGATCCAGCTTGGTTTTAGCTTCACAATCTCTTCTTAGCACAGAAAGGGAATTACTTTCATCCTGTATAAAAAACAGCAGAAGTAACTGAAACACTGGGGGAAATATCTCCTAATTTTTTTCACCAAAACTATTCATATAGAATATAGAGAAAAAATAAAGGAAAACCTAGCGTGCTTTTTGCATCATAAAGCAACACTGAATTCAACCCTAGTTCCTACGAACTGGAATTTTCAAAGCTGCGTATGTAGGTCAGGTACGCAAGCCCCACAGAAATGCAACAACTTCACCAGGTTATTTCTGAAACATCTGCTCTGAAAGAACACAGACATGGAAAAATTCTTGGGTAGTTAAAGTCAACACAGGCCTTTCCACTTGGGATGGAACACCAGCTGAGAGCTGACAGCTTTCATCTTCTCAGGTGTTAAGAGTTTTGGCCTCTGCAAAAAGGTGAAGTACAGAATCCTCCTGCACAAAAGAGAAAATTTATTTGTTTCTCAGTCACAGTAATGAAAACTCTAGCCCTGAAAATGCTTCTTTCTCTGCTAGTCCAAACATTCAATGACTCCATCTTGTCTCAATGGCATCTTGGTGGCAGAAAAGGTAGGCACTCGCAATATGGCCCATGTCTAGTCCCAGAAGTGAGTAGGCATAGGATGTCTTGATAAAACATGCAGGGGTTGCTTTATACCATTTCGTGTACATTGGTTTATAGGAAAAGGGCAGCACAAGAACCTAGCAGTGTAACTGTAACTGAACCTTTCTGCACTGGAGCAGCTGGATATAAAATAGGAGTAAAGCTAAGCCTGTGTAAATGAGTAACATGTGTAAAAGGCAGCAGCGTGGCTTGTACATGAGTGAAATGGAGGCAAGTCTGACGTACACATTTAAGAGCTATGAGCAAGGCAATCACAGCAATTACTCTGCATTTTTTGTCAGGAAGTCACCATGAAAAGGGTACAATGCCATAAGCCAACAGAGAGAGGTATTGCTTAGATTCTGTTTCGTGTGTGATAGTGGAAGAAAGAAAAAAACTGATCAAAATACTGCACCCTGTATCTTTCCATAGCTTACTTACAGAGGCAGAATTTACTATTTCAGAGTAAGTTCCTTCATCTAATACTATACTGGTCTTAAGACTATTTTAGTCTGGAGTAATTCCCCTGAACTGTTGCAGCCCAAAGTATCCGCAAGGGATTGAGGAAAGACTTCTTTCTGCAATATGAAAAAGAGGGAGAATTAATTAGTGAAAATTTTCAAGAAGAAAAAATCCAGCCTTGGTAATAACAATCTTAATATAATAACAGCAATAATACTGCTGGTATAAGTAGCATATATGTCCATCATCTACTTATAATGTGACTTTCCATCTTCAATTTTTCTTCCATACTAGTGAGAATTCAGAGCGTCTTCTCTCAAACCAATCTAATTGTAACAGTAAAAAAAAGAGAATTAAATACTCAAATTCATGGATTTGGTTCTCTTTCCTGCATTATGAGACCTTCTTTTGTTTTAGTTATGATTGTGAAAGCTAACAAAGATGAAGCACATCAGAATTGAGAAGATGAGCGCATATAACTTGCTAAACTATATTCAATGTGTTATGCAATGTTCAATATTGATTTTGATTCAACTAGACTTCTATTAGTTATCTATTCTAGCCAGCTGCCAAATATACCTGCTCAGTAATGTGTCCAAATTCATTAACAGTTTTGTTTTAATAACATTTCATTTTAAAGTTTAATTTTATCCACACATTAGCTTCATATTACTTATGCAAATAAAAGCTTTATGGCTATATTAGCAATAATTCATTATCATTCCCTACTGGCTTAGTGAAGGAATTTGTAACTTTGGAGTACATCCAGAGCTTTTAATTGAAGATACTAAGGGAAGCCTACATTTAGTTAGAATCATTTGTACATACAAATTAAACACTATTAGCATAAGTCTCTCAAACTCTTTCCAGGCTCAAATATAGATTCTCTAGGATAGGACTTTTCCTTGAGTCCTGTCTGAAGGATAACATACTAAGGTGGAATTCAGTGAGCATCCTGGGGGAAGGAGGCTGTGACTGTTGCAGCTGGGATCCGAGACAAGAAGGTGATCTGTTTATTGAAAGTTACTTCCCACACTGCTCCCTCTTCACTGTCATGGCAGAGGTAACACTTGTCCCTTCCTCAGCTGCCTGCCCCATATCGTCTCTGAACAGAGCGAGAGGAAAGCAGTGGCTCTAGCCAGTGTGTTTTCCCTTCCAGGGACTCAGACCAGGTGGTAAGTAGTAGCAGGGAAGGAAGGAAACACCAAGATTGCATGGTCAGGTTGCAAAGCCAGATATGTTTTAGTTGCTGGGACAGAGGGAGTATATTTTGGTGCAACTATACTCTTTTCTGTTGCTTTACACCTTCACATCTAGCCCCAGGTAGGGAACTTATAACGAATAAATATATAGAACACTGCAAATATTTGGAATTGATAATAGTTAACTACCTGTTAGGTATCACCACAGAAGTCCTACAGGGCTGGGTCTTCTAAGTTCCAGTGTTTCTATCTCCACTTCAAAGGTGGACGACTGGACCCTAAATTATCTCAAAGACTTATTAAGAAAATTGTATTGAGGATACTCCTTTCTCTGTGTTCTAAATGAGCTCTTGTTGTATTAGGAACTGACTCATGTTTACTTTATTATGTCCCAAGTCACATAAGGACTGTGGGTATCTTCCCCATCTCCTACAGAATGTTTTAATTAGCCAATTTTATTAGTAAAAAGCGATCTAATTTCTAGGCCAAACAATGGCATGGCAGAGATATTAAAATCAAATTAGCAAGACATACCAGTGTTTTCCTTTAGCAGGCAAAAATGACCTCCTGCACAGATAATTAGCATTATGTCTGTGTGGTGATCTGTAGCAGTGAAAAAACACAAACGGTGAGTAATGAACATGGTAACAGGTATAAGAATTTCCCTCTACTGTCTCTCTCCAGCTTTTGCCCTTTTAATTTAGTTTATTAGTAATCATGGTGTGTCCTTTAGAAAACAAACAATAGTATTTGCAAACAAGTAGCAATGCTGCTTCCAGGAGACGAGCTACATGGGAATCCAGGAGATTCAGTCCTCTGCTCACCACAGACTTCCAGCACAACACCGGTGAGGCCACACAATTTCCCTGCACCTCTGTTGGATGAGGACAAATATTTTCCCACTTCTTTGCTCCCTCCATTCCAAGTGAGTATTGGGAGGCAGGAGATGCCTCACCATGTTCTTGTGTACAAATTGGAGCAGTTAACCCCCAGGCACTTGCAGCTTAGTACGGTGAGGCACAACTGTAATGAGTATTCTCCAAAAAGAAGCTCCAGCAACATAACCTTTAACTCTGGTGGGAGAAATGCAGCTTTCCTCATAAAATACACATATTAGAAAAAAGAAGGGGGAGAGGAGGAATAGATCTTACAGCCTTGACTCCATATGCACTTTTTCTTTAGTCATAACTACGAGTTTAAGCTGAAGCAGAGAATTAAAATGTTTGATCCAGGATGATGGGTGCTTTTGATTGCCAACTAGTGAAAGCTGAAAGGAACCTTTTAAATTGTGCCTAGAATCCACCTTCTGAGATGGAAACAGACTGAAAACATGTTTATTTAGGAATTAAAAACAGACATTCATAAAACAACTAGCTGCTTTTTTTAAAATGTGTGTTTCCACCTTCCCCTCAAAAGAAAACAGAAGCCTCTTCTTTGCTGCCTTACACCAGCAATCTCCACAGCAGTCATGCTCCCTGACAGCAGCTGTGCAGCAAACTGAGTCCCTCCTAAAAGCAACGTGGATTTGTCTGAATAAGACATTTATCCTTCGAAGGCCAGGGCAGCAGAGCGCCTGCCTTGGAAAAGCTAACAGATCAATTCTGCTTAACCCCCGAACTCAGAATCCTTATTACAACCTTTCACAGGTTCTGAGGTGTAAAACCACCCCTAAACAAAACAATAACAAAGTCTGCCATACAATAAAAAGATGAAGTGGAAGAAATATGTTAACGTAACAGCTGTAAGGGGCTATCGCCTGACCTCCCGAGATGCAGAGCCCCTGTTTCTGCAGCACACCATGTGCTGCATTAGCTTCAGCCCCAAAGTAAGGTCTCGCTCGGGCTGGGAGTAATTGCTCCCCTAACAGCATGTGACAGCCCAGAAATGCCCGGGATCGGTACTGACACGTTTCCACTCTGCTCTAATATATAAAGTGAATAATTTCCCTACATAAAATGGTACTCTTAAAGGTGCAGTACATCCACATATCTGAACCCAAATTTAATCTGTTATAAATCAGTGTAAGAGAGGGATTACAGGACTGGAGGGATAATTTCTGCTTCCCTGGCTGTTGGTGCATCACATGTTTCCGGACATATTTACTGTACTGCTGAACAGAAATTTGGAGAGGATTTACAATCAAGAAGAAAGGCAAATGAAATACAAAGTATTTCGGCACTGTTCTGATATAACTACTGTCAGTATCGCTAGTTACTCTTCTGAAGTTAATAAATTGTACATATTTTAATTTGTCTGAAGGAGCATAAGGTCCTTCTACAATTTTTCGATCCCTTACCTCACACCCAGTGTGCTGCTTACCTGCAGCCCTGAAAGAAACAGTAGGCTCATGCACTGGATTAAACCACATGTTCCATCAGCTAAACAAATGGGTTGATTACAAACTCAATTCTCTACATGCTGTCTGACAAAAATGCATACAGAAGCATCCACATATTTGGAACCACCAATATTCAAACCTATGACCCCAGGGCTTGCTACACTTGCTCCTGCTAAACAGTTAGCATCAATTATTTTCTTAATTGGCTGTGTCCAAAGAGGGACTGCATTAGCCTCTTACGAAGACCATGGTACTTCTTTGTAGCTATGGGAAAGCACTTAGGTATGTCATTTCTTTTGCCATTTGCTAGCTACAGCAAATAAAATATTCTGAAATTACAGTTCAGTAATTCTGCAGAATTTCATGCAAGAGGGCTGCTTGTCACCTTCCCTTCAACTGTGTGACATTATTTCTACAATCACTCACCCAGAATCCTCCTCCGTTCTACAAGGTGACCCTGCATTTTGCTACATTTTTATTCTTGTCATCTTTGCCCCTTCTTCAAGTCAAAACAGAGTCACAGATATCAAGGCTGAGCTTTATAATCACCTAAACTAATGCTTACACACAGGAAGTGCTGCTGACAGAAGCACCCGGGGGAGGTAATGATTCCTGATTGTGTTAGCGTCCTGTTTCTGATGTGATGGAATAGATTTCAGTAGCATTACGGATGGGTATTTCCAAAATTTTGATACATGAAGATTTCCCAGCCCAGCAGCTGGAAAGCTCAGCAATCTTCACACACATCCCCCACGCAAGGGCTTTGACCAGCAGCATAACTTCACGGCAAACACCTGCAGCACTTACAGCCCTCTGTCAGTGTCAGACAAGTTAGCTCAGGCAACAACACACTGCTACTGAGCTTAGCCACCGCTTTCACCACGACCGACAACAGGTGGACCACGGGCAGCACTGCTGACATTGGGGGAAGAGCCACCATCCCTAAGGTGGGGACTCCAGAGGTGACCTGAGCACCACACTTGTGCTGCACTTGGCAGCATGTCTGCAGCAAACGGGAATGTCCCCGTCACCTTGGGCTAACGAGCTTAGCTGACTGTCACAGTGAAGACTCTAACAGGGGTTGCAAAATTATGTCCATAGCACTGGGAAATTACTTGGGTACTTGCAGGTCACGTTTGTCTTCAGCAATCGCACTTCTCACTGCAGTGTAACCAGGCTTAACAGTGGTGAAGAAGTAAGGAAAAAATTTGTTGGGTAATCTTGGGCTTCTGCACCACAGTAAGGAACCGGGATGGGAATATAGAAATAAACAGCGTACTGAGAACACACCGTGCAGGATCCAGTTGTGAATGCTCCATAATCTAAGTTCTAGTGCCATGACTTTGGAATGAACTTCCCTCCCCCAGTGTTTAGCTACAAAGTGTTTGAGTAAAGAATGCTAAATTACATGCAAGTCACATTAAGAACAATCAGTCTCATGTAATAGGGAATCTAATAGTTCATAAATGAGATGCAAATTCATTTTTACGGGTGCACTATAATAAGCCAATTATTTCAGAGCTCTTCAATTATGCAGTTTCAAAAAGCTGAATTGCTTTAAATTTTTTTTAGGAAGCTTTAGGTTTTTCCATAGCTTACAAGGAAAAGAAAATATATCTGCCTTGCAAACAATAAAAAAAACCAAACAAACCCAACCCTGCAGAACATGCCAAGTTGCAAGCAGGAGCAATACAAACATAAAAGAATAAGCCAGCTGGCAAACCACGAATGTAGCAGACATGCAGACAAAGGACCTCTGTGTTCCCACCAATTACAGACATTCAGGAGCCCATCCTATAGCACGCTGGGATGAGTACCACAATGTGCTAGATTAGCATCAGGGAATCTCAAGAGCAGCACTGATTTACCATGCCTGCAGACAGTAAAGTCATTGCAACTCAATGGCGACATCTTACCACCATCAAAATGGCCCTTTGTGACTTTTGGCACCCAAATCCCAAAAAGATATGTTTCTCCTTTGGAAAAAGAATCAAAGCTGAGTTGTTCTTCCTGAACACCCCTGCACTGTTGTTCTTCCAAGAAACAGGGGACAGGAGAATATAGGTGTTGGTTTGGTTAAAAAAAACCAACTAATTGAAAAGATTATGTAAGCGTAGAACCATTCTCACTTGTGCGCTGTGTGCAAAAAAGTGAAATAGTGCAAGAACCTAGCCAGATGCTCTCTGACCTGTATAGTAACACAAAATGCAACCTGCACCAATTCAGCCCTAAGTTTGACAATGTTTTTTCAAAGTCAAGCCCCATGTGGAGAAATTCTGCAAAACGAAAGCAAACCCACTGCCTTCCAATGGGTGACACAATTTCACTGAAACCTTTGTTTCTTCAAATTTATTGCTGATGATTACTTACAGGGAAACAAAAGAAAAACCAGTTCTGAACCAGAGATCACATGAAGGAACAAACCTCTCTTTACAGTTTCATGCCTTTTTAAGGCTTTTTGCTGCACTGATTGCTATATTCAGGGTTGTTCTCCAGGGCACCTCACTACTGAACCTTGGCAGCTGGTGAGACATGGCCTGCTTTTGGTCTGTGATTTTCAACTGGGACAAAATAGTTAGAATACTATATAGGCAGTTCCCATCTCTTATACAACCCTTTTTCATTCACAGAGCCACAAAACACTTTACAGGGGTGGATCACAAAGAAATTGAAAAATCACAGCTGTTTAGGTCTTGGCCACACAACAACAATGAACTTAGTCTTAACATAATTGTAATGCGCAGTGCTGGGCTCCATTTCTGCTACTTGTCATCCTTCTTAATGCTGTTATTATTACTCATATTGTGGCCTCAAGAACAAGGAATTTTGAAAAACTGTTAATACAGAACTCAGGCACTGTCCCAGCGAGGTTATAAAGTGCTGGACTCCTGCCCAATCTGTCTCATTACTATTTAACCTTTTTCCACACAGCAAATGCACATACATTAACTGAGGAAAGGACTTCCCTTTCTGTATAACGAACAGTTGTATTTTTCAGCCTTTGCTTGCAAAGCGTTTGGACCAAATGAAACATGCAGACAAAAGTAAAAGCACTATGAGAAACGGTAATTGTAATGTAATGTAATCTGTCCCACTCCCCCGAAGGCTGCCAGCCACTTCAGCATGGGCTACGAGGCCAGCTGGCACTCAGGTACACTCAGCACTGTTTATTTGTCCTGGACTGCTGAGGCTCACCTTCAGGCTCTGAGCTCTTACCTGTTGTCCTCTTGTAGCAAGTGCAATGCTGCTATCCACTGGCCTGAGTCGCTTGGCCCCTTGGAAATGCCTTCTGCTGCACCACAGGTACCCCGTCTCTCAGGGATGCCACCAGAGGAAAGCAAGAAATACATCTGGAAAAGTTAGGCCAGGATTCATATACTGAGGCCAGACTAAACCAATTCTTACTGCTGGAAGACTTACACAAGCGTTTAGGCATATATGCACTTCTTTTCAGATCTGAAACAGAAGCAGCAGACTTGAAATCCGCACTGCGCGATTGCTCTCCCATTGTGTTTATTTTTGAAGCACGCTACTTCTGTTTCAGAATTCAAGGAGACTTACGTGTCTTAAGCATATCAGCCGGTCTAGTAAAAGATACTTGGGTATCTTGTTTTCGTGCAACTTTACCAGTAAAACTGTTAGATGGGTTTTCCTACCATCACAGAGACCTCTGTTTAAAGCCCTACAGAGTTACAGGATGCTGAAAAGCAGGAAAACTTCTAACTTTTTCCCCCTCCTGTCCATGCCCATTATAAGCCTTCATCAGGGCTGCTACCAGGCCTGGCTGAGCAAGGCTTGGTCCGACATCTCTGCCAAATCTTCCTGGACAGAACATCCTGACAGATCAAGTTTATGAGTAGCAGCAAAAGAGGCAATAAAGATAAAATACAACATAGCCTTCTATACTTTAAATTTTCTAGAGGTAATACCAAATGGACATGCAGATTTAGAATTAATTGTTTAGCTTTGAAAATGCTTTTTGACCAAGGCTTAGAACAACATACATCAGAGTTTGAACACATTCCTATCTAAATCCACATGTACTGTTTGCAACTGGAAAATGATCCTCATTTTAACAAAGACCATATTCAAAAAACAGCAATATAAAAAAATGTTGTGAAGTGTCTGACATCTGGATCAGGACATTTGCAGCTAGGGACTGTGAAAGACTCAGACGTAGCTTTTGAGAAGGACATCACTTAGCAGAGCTGTCTTGAAAGCATAGTGTCTGAATCTGCAGCCAGTTGACCTTCTGGGACAGAATAATTTTAATAGTATTCTGGCCTTATAATGCTGTAAACTATATTGTGAATACATACATCAGTCTTGGGTAAGAAGCTTAATAATAAATTAGTTAATTTTTTTTCTTTAGCCAAAAGGCAGTAGAAGCCATAGCTTTATTTACAAAAGGTTAAACATTCCTTTAATTGGATTGCTGGCATTTAAGCGTGCAGCAGAACATCCTTCAGCAGTGTCCCTTTTATTTGTGACTGGAGAAGCGCCTAGAGAAATGCCAAGGGAAGATTTCATTTTAATAAAAAAGAGAAGCTTAAGATCCCTTTGGAGGTTTATGCTACATCTCAAAAATACCATGAACTAATGAATTTAATCTAAAAGGTCCCCAACCACAGGACTGAAGAGAAATTGCAACACTGGTGTAGCTTGACCAAGCTAACTTTCTATGCGTGTTAGCAGTTGTATCTTTGTGCTTACATTCTGTTATGAATACAAACACACACATCTAAAGTTTTTAGTCATTTAAAAGATATTTTTAAATGAGAAATATGGTTGCCCTACAGCATCCTAAAGACACTTCAAAGAACCATTTGTGTCAGAGACTTGCACATAAATAGAGCAAAAAGGAAAACCCACAGCCCCTTCTCCCCTGAGTCAGTGCTTTGGAAAAAATTACATGCCAAAAAATTGTACCGCCTGGAAGAAAAATAGCCCCTTGTTGGCTCATATTGGGGTCAAGCTGAGGACCCAATTCTGCATGGTGCTGGAAGCTGAGTGTACTTAGCATTACTAGGCTGAGTTATTATCTCACAGTTATTATATGCACAGTATGGAAGTCACCTGGGAGAGTGGCTAATGTACACTTTGCCTCCCTAGAAAGTAGGGTGGGAATTTATGAGGAAAGAAAATAGGGTCTATAAATTACAAAAAGAACCTTTAAATAGAAGTATAGGTTTCAGTACTGGAGCATGTTACTGGATGGTCAAAATTAAAAACAGCTTTTAGAAAGTGGATTGCATTTAACTTTCCATTTGGGGGAAAAGAAAGAGAGAAACAATTTCAAACAGCCTCAATTAACTAGGCAAGTTGAAGTATGATGCCAAGTTTGCATCAACACAGTAAGTGACCAAAATGTAACTTACCATCCATCAGGTACCTTTACTTTAACATTTCATTTTGCTTTCTAAAATGTGCTAATTAGAACATTGTCTTAATGCTATGATGGATTTGAAAGCCAGAATCTACCTATTTTACTAATACTTTGGAGAGTATGAGTCTTAATACTTGTGCAATGTTTGAACTCCAATATGCTGCAGCTGAAGAGCCGTAAGAGAGAAGAGGTACTGCTGGAGAATGGGAGCAAGGAAAATCCTGCCCCAAGACTTTCCCAACTCTGCTGAGATAAAACGCAGCAGCCAGAACTTCCCCACCTACAGACCATACCAAACTCTTGCATTCATGAAACCTCTGATCCCATCACGCCCACCTTGCGAGGCAAGACTCTCCACAGACCAAGTTTTGCCCCTTACTGTACCTACAGTCTTAAGTATTTCAACATAAAGAACAGCAGTAGTTTGGGGCGTGCCAGCTCTTTTCTCACCAGATACCCATGTTCCCAACAAGCACCAAACAATGCAGGAGAAACTTTCCTATCTTAGAGATTTCCAATGTTGCTTTACTGTTTAAAGTCACCGCTCCCAGTGCTTAGCTGTGACACTCCCATTTAACGAAAAAGCAAGTATTATGCCTTTGTGGTGGTACAGAAAAGATGGAGAAATAACTCTGAAAGCTCTAACAATCCAGAAACCAGAAGGTATATCAAAAGAATCCACAATTGCATTAAAGCAATAGTTCATTATTTTCAAGTCACTAATACAATTTTTAGAAATTTGCAGTTGGCAACCCTGAACTTTCCAATCCTATCATCATACTTGGAGAAAGAAGTCTCACGAGTCCCAAAAATCCAGATGCAGGTTTCTTTCCACCACATACCTTCAAATAGAGCTGGTGGAACTCAGATATTCTTGGAGTGGAGGAATCCAAACTCGAACAGAACACTTTGCATTCGTGTGCCTATTCCATCACACTGCCATTTGAAAAGATATCCAGAGAAAGGAAAAAAAAAATTCAGTTTCTAAAAAGTTGGAATGGTGTTTCACTCCAAAATGTCAATAGTTTTTAATCATTGATACAATATTTAAAACTACACAAGACAAAAAATAAAATGTCTCATTTAAGGTTAGGCAAAGCATTCATTCAGACTCAAAAACAATTTTTCCCCTTAATTATTTTGTTTTCTTAATTATTCTAAATCAACCCTTCTGGTTTGATCTGGAACAAAACCAAATCTTTAACAAGACACTTATTCATGCAGGGTTTATCCTCCTGTCCAGCTGTAATTCCATGTCCAGCTCATGGAAAGTGGAAGCTTCCTTCTTGTGGGACAAAGTCAGTGAGAAAAAAACCCCAAACAAACCCTGGCAATATCAGCTTCAGTTTCTTCTTTTCTGTAGCTGCATATTTGTCCTTTGAGTCACGATTATTTGACTGTAGTCACCATACTCTGTACTGGATTTTTACATTTAATGAGGTTGCAGGCTGCTGCTTTTCACTATTATCCTTAATCAAGTTTTATTGATTACTGGGACACAGCATCAATGGAGAGAACATTACAAACAAATAGAAAAGCTGCCAAGAAGCTACTGGTACGCTTTTTATGTTCTAGAAGAAAAACCACCCAGTGTTAAAAAATAATGTCATTGCGTCTCCCATTCAATCCTCTGTACTCCTTGCTGTGCACTCCCTGCAAGATATTCTGATGATCCTGTGCTATGTTGTAACCCTGTAATCCTGATGCTCCCTTGCTGAAAATCTGCTTGATGTGGAGAGACCGAACATGCACATATGCAGATGCTGAGCAAAGAGCTAGAGGCAGGGGGATCGCTCATTCTCAATTTCATATGGGCAGGTAAAAAACGTGTTATGTCATACAGCCTCTCTCCCACTCAGACAGAAGGAAACCTGCAGAAGGCTGAAGGAAAGGTTGGTGAAACACAAGGGTTATTTATCTTGCAGTTATCTATAACCAACTCAATCGTCTAAGAGTTAATGGCACAGAAATCACCTGGCCAGGCTTGCAGAAAATTAACAAATCAGAAAAAGTGACCAGTTAGTCTCATTATGGGGGATTAAACTAAATGTATTTAGTATTGTACATTAAAATCCATGGGTTAAATCAGCTAAATTATAAATCCTTCATGAATGGCAGCATATGTATTACCAAGGTAATGGTAGAACAGAAAATAAGCAAATTGGGGAATTTAAGATACACAATACAGTTGTGCCTCAGGGATTGAGTTAATTAAAAAAATCTCTGCTAGTTCTTAAATGTTCATTATTATTTAGAATGGATGTTTGAATGAAAGCAGGGTGACAGCAGTGACCCATACTGACACATGCATTTCCATGAACAATGTTGTGGAAGGAAATGAGTTTGTTTGCAAGCCAGGATCCGATTAAACGCTGCAACCAGTTAAGATACAGGCTCTATCTCATACTATCACACCATTCTTCAAACTCTTCCCATTCTTTTGTAGGTATAAATTGCAATTTGCCAACAGTTCAAAGTAACCAAAGAGTTACTGCTACTCTACCTCTACCACTTTCAACTCTCCTCTTTATTGATGATTACTTTTGCCGTGGGATATTCTGTGCCTGGTAAAAACATCCTTCAAAGAAAGCATGGTTGAACTCCTGATTTCTTGATCATAAGATTCCCTACTGTATTGCATAAGATTAATGACTAATCATTTTCTATGAAGAACAAACACATAACAAAGGGTTGTCTGCACAGGGTGGAAACAAACTTCCTTAATTTCATGTAATTTGTGTGTCTCTTATGCCATGAAGGAAATGGATCTCTCCCTGTGCACTTCAGTAGAGCTACACAATTATTACTCAAGAAAAGGAAAACATAACTCTAAATTTCTCCTTCATGCAAATACAATGATCTAAAAAGGGTAATCATATCTGTGCAGTTCAGAATGACCAATCATTACAGGAGAGAAAGTAGACAGGTTTAAACAAATAAACCAACTCTATCACAAACTTAAATGCATGTTAAATATACCAAAATCCATGTCATTATCTTGATTAGTTCATCTACCTCTACCCCCTTTCTTAAGCTTCTGGTTGTTGTTCTGAAGGAAAGAAAACACTTTTATTCTGTATGGCTTGCAGATTGTAGGTACCATGTGTTCCTTCGTATGACACTGTTGGATGGTGATGACGTTACCCGAAGAGAGACACAGGTGAAGAGGAGCTGGCTAATACTGCTGGTACTCCCATACTTCAGACAGCAGCTTACATGGACACGCCAGCCGAGATTTAAACTGCAGTGTGAGAAGCACTTGTGGAAGACAGAGCAACATAGAGCTCCCCGCCACTACAAACCTGGCACTAAGCGAACAACCAGCGCTGAGCCCTGTGTATGCAGGGTAGCCCTGCAAGGTACCCAGCCCAGATCCATCAGTGTAAGCCCACAGCCACGCTTCTTCTGGGTATGTAGACAGGCTTAGAAATCTGAGAAGGCAGCAGATCGTGTGCGGTTTGGAGACCACTGCAGTCTTCAAAGGTCTTGTCTTATACTTGGATGTCTTATAATTAGGGACTAGCCAGCACTGCAAGCAAAGAGCATCTCACTCACAGTTTTGCATTACCTGGTAATACAGGTCCTGATCCTTTCCTGGAGCTCCCCAGTGCTTCTGCAGCAGAAGTGGTATGTCTGAGTTTCATTAAATGGGGGACATTTTTTAGCTGTCCACATCACGAGACAGCAAGGCAGAGCTTAGTCAGGCATGGACTGTGAATGTTTCCCAGCTGGTACCACTCGTGCTCAGCACTAGATTATGTTGTTACATTTCTCTGCCCTTTGTTACTCTTTGTTCAGAGATGGTGGGATGGAATTTACCATATCTTTATGCTGTCATTTAGTGATACAGCTGCAATGCTCATGTGCTTATCTTCTGGTTTGCAGCTTTTTTTTTTCTGCTTTGTTTTTTCTACAACGTACATATATTAGTAGCTTTCTCCTGAATATGCTCTTTTTATGTGTATAATTCCTAAATTACAATGTGTCATATCCTTTCAACTGCTCATGAATGTCTTTGTAACTATGATATTTTATGGCAATTTAACTGTGGAGATTACAAATAAAATTATCAGCTAAAAACAGAATGATTAGTAAACCAAGATAAATGCTGTAAATTAATCATCATTTCATACATCATACCAAGGCTTTAAATTTTCATGTTAATATAGCAGATGCAAATCGTTGAGGTGAAAATAGTTGTAGCAATTTTAACTATACAAAATATCAGTCCTTAAACACAAACAAAACAGACATTGGAAATTTTTAGCTAACCTTTCAGTCACACATACCTTCACAGAACAATATCCTTTTTTTAGCAGATACTTACCAAATTGCCACACAACAGTTATTCTGTCAGTTCCTATTCTTTGATTTTCCGGTTGATGTGTCAAGGAGTGTACTAATGACACAGCACTCACTGCAGCCACTGCTTCCTTCGGTTAGATTTGAAAGAGTAAAACTCACTTGTCTGCAAGCCTTGTTGGGGCAGGACACACTGTTCCTTCTGAGTTCACGCAGCATTTGACACAAGGGACAGGTCCTCATTTAAGAAAAGGGCCTTAGGTGCAAAGAGAACATTGTCTTCTGCAAAAAAATGGAGGGAAATCTTTTAATATTAAAAGTAACAGACGTGTACCCTGACACCCTCTAACATGAAACATGCATGCAGACATATTCCTTTCATGTCCAAATACAGAAGCACCCACACTCCTTCCACATCTTAAATTATACAGCATTGGCTCAGCTAGACAGAAAATGTGCAGGGTTACTCCCAGACAAAGATTAATCTTTCCTTGATATATTCAATACTTCACATGCTCCACATTATCTGGTGAGTATATATGCCTTGCCTTCAAGAATGTGATGTACTATGCCATACATCATCGTCTAATTTATTGAGTGCACCTCCGCAGCATGCACTGTACATCCCTGCCCAGGGTCAGGATCACATGCCAATCTTCAGTCTTGCTTTTCCCAGCCTTGGGACTCCTCCAAGTGCCAATATTGCCATGGTCTGTACAGCCAGCTCTGCTCACACCGCTCACCTGCATAGCCCAACACCACTTTTTTTCAGAGCAGGTGTACAATCAGTATAAGGCTGAACCAGAAACGATCCATGACACTCATTAAAAGCAATATCCTGGGAAAACCGTTAAGTAATAGGAAAGATGGCACCCCAGTAGGAGCCACTGGAACAAGCAAAGCACCTGGATCTACATGCTCAGACACTGGCACCCAAACACTGTCTCCTGGCTTTGTTTTACAAAACAAAAATCTAGCTGGGGGAGTTGAGTTTTCCATTTGCCACACTCACCTACTTGTATGACAGCTGTCTTTTAAAGATGAGGAAGTTGAGAGACAGAAAAATGACCCTGACTCACTCAAATTAGCTCCATCTTCAGAGAGATTTCCATGGAAATGGAGCAGAACGCCCTTCTCGTTCCTACACCAGATGCTCTCAAGACACCTGCTGTGACCAGCACTCTTCCAGTGTCGGAGTCACAGGCCAAGAGGTGCTAACAGCCCATGTGGTTAGAAATGGGAGGAGAGAAAAATGAACAGATATAAATACAAATTTCTTCTATGTGCAGTTCAGTTTGTTATATCGAAGACCTGGGGCTTCTGCAGAGAAGCAGCCTGAAGTAATGTCTTAGCGTTCTTTGCTATAACCACAGAACAATTCACGTTGTGTCAGGTAATGGACATAATGCATAACGGTGTGATTAAAAAGACTAACCCCATGTATGCCTCTTTCTTCAGTGTACATACGAGCATTGTCGTCTACAGCTGCACTTAAATGGAAGCATGCTGCATAAATATTGATACTTGCTGTGATTAATATTGCTATTTATATTAGCAATGAATTGGGTTCACATAAAAATAATTAGCACAGCATGCCTGGGTATTATTTGCTCCTAATTAGATCACAGTTCATTTCACCAACAGCAATGTGTCACCAAGTCAATAACAACCAATGATTAATACACAGAATGTATTACCTTAAAATAATACCCTGCGTAACTCCCTGTGTTATGGTGGAATACAATTAGGAAGTCCCTGGATAATTGCTTCAGGTGAGTTCCTGACTGGGGTTACTAATACTGACATAAATTGCAAATGCAAGGACAAAAAAAAAAGGTGTTACTCAGCATTTTTGTTTGTTCATTTTCTTGAGTTTTACCCTTTTTTCCATTATTCCCTTTCACATACTGAGAGTGAAGGGTGACTGGGCTCACCAAAGCATCAGCACTACCATTCTGCGACTTGTCACTCCCAGGAATCATACCACTCACTCTTGGAGCAAGTCGGGGTCATTCGAAGTACCCCATTATGGAGCAACTAGAGCCCCTCCATCTTCACCTGAGGGCTCTAGATACACCCTTAGAAACACCTCACAGAACAGCCGGACTCAGGCAATTACGTCCCAATCACACCACCCAGGCAGCAGCATAAACATAACAAATATGTAATAAACCCAGCCAGCAAAATCATCCCCAGAGTCCGCCTCCTACATCTGCCCAGCCTCACTCATCTCCCAACTCCCTTGAGCAAGTCATTTAACCACTCTCTTTGCCATCTGGAAAGCTGGGACATTGCCGCTGCTACAGTACTCACAGGCTATCAGGAGACTTTGTTTACTGGAGTTTGTGATGAAAACTGAGATTTTGGGATGAAATGAGTTGTCATGGGCTCTATTCTGCAAGATGCTGGCTCTGGCCTGGATCCAGCAAAGCACTTAAGCACTCGGTTATCCCTTTAAAAGGTAGAGCAACTTTTCTACTAACTGTATCACAGAAAATATATTCAAAATAGCTTAAAAAATAGCTTGGATGAAACAGGGCAATTTAATACAAGTGCTGATTCCAAGGCACAAGAAGAATGGTTTCATGTTGTTCTCAAGAGCAGTCTTTTCACTTTTGGCTTCTGATGGCACCTGCAACATTTAAACAGATGAGAGTGGCCGTGCATCAAAGTTGGAATCAAAAACTTTGATGGATGAAGATTCACGGATCATTTTAAGACAGCAAATACAAACTTGTCTTTGCTCATCACATATTAGTTAAGACAAACTTGGATGTAAGTTAATACTTCTTGCCAATATCTGTCAAACATACAGCCAGCTAACAAATACTAAATATCCCACTGTATATTGCACACCCATAAATCAACCCAACCAGTATTAACATACTTAGCATCTTTATGGTGTGCTACTGCCCCCATGTGTAATAAACATTCCTAACAGTAATCCTAGAACTGAAAAATCTTATCTTGACTTTCATTATCACAGAGCTAGTGGAGTGTCATAGATAAAATATCGTGGTTCCCTACAGCTGAAAAACCAAATTAAAAAATGAGGTGAATATTTTAGCGCAGGGATGTCCACCTTTTTCTTAACCTGTTAATGACAGGACAGCACTGTCCCTTCTCATTTATTCTGTAACAACTTCATACATCAGACATTTGTAACAATCTTGTTGCAGCATAGAAAACAATGGATCTTGAGACACTTGGGGTGAGATTTTTTTCAGAGCAGTTCAACTCTTACTTAGGTAAAAAAATAATCAAACTTTTAAGGTTTTCAGTACATTAACTAAAGTGCTTTTGAAAAACTTATCTGTGTGTTACTCTTAACACTTTATAAAGAGCAGGTCTCTCTGGAAAAAATGAGCTTTTAAACATGATGCTGAGCATCATGCAGAGCCTGGCAGAGCTCTAGAAATACCCCAGTGATGGGTACAAAAACCCAACAGAAAACACACAACTCATCGCAGAAGTGGCAGAAACTCTCAGATCTGATCAACCTCTGTGTAGCAAAGGTTTCTCTCCAAGTAGAAAATAAAACCAGTTTCCTGTCCTGTCAGACTTCTCAGCTGCTCACCCAGCAACCTCCATCTGCAGACACAGCTAAAAGTCAAAATCCAGAGAAAGTGAAGGAATCAAGAAAACCTCAAGGAAAAAAACGACCAGGTCAATAATTTAATTTTTATTTCAACCAAAACCAATACTTCTAGCCTTAAATGTTGATAACAACCTCAAATAACAACAAAGAAGCCCACTGTGCAATTTTGAAAATGTTAAAATAGGGCATATTGAAATTAAACAAAAAAGGAAATTACTGCAGAAAATCCACTACCTTCTTTTGCCTACAAATCCAGTTTTATCATCAGCGGGTTTTGATTAAAAACACCATAATGGCAAAAATTCTCAACAGCTGTACTTGGTACCTTGAGAAATGAGCTACTCAGCAAGTATTTCATTTAATTTATGAGAAGAAAGATGAAGTGGCTAAAATTTGCTTCTCTTACTTTCTAAACACCTATTTCTCCCACCTAATGTAAATGAATGCAGAGCCCATGCTCCCACACCTGCCCCAGCTCTGCTGCCAATGCCGGTCTCCGCAGGCTTGTCCCCAGCACCGACCTTGCAAACCAAAGGGCAAAGGGGACCCAGACGCTTCCCATATTTAGAGCATCACCTGGCTCCCACTCATGGGAGATTGGCACAAGCCACGTGCCAAACATGGCTTGTGCCAATCTCCCAGGTGCAGTCCCATTTTCAACATATTTTTAATGAGTTGGGAAGCAGTACAACAGCTGTCCTCTTCCCCCAGATTCCCAGGATTTAAGAGCATGAACTGCCATCACTGGAGCTGAAGCTTTGCTGTTGAGGTTATCACTCTGGCTGACTGCACTAGATCAGCCAAGGCAGCACCAGTGTGCAAGGGCAAGTGTTTGACAAGTCCCTGTGCTCCTCATTTTTCTCAGGCCACAGGATGACCCATCTCTTATTCCCAAATCATAGGAACTTGCCTTTTTTCCAGAAGCAGAAGATGGGGACTGAGGAATCCCATTTGCATTTGTGATCCTTTTCAAGAGGGAATGGGACCACTTGCTCTATCTTTCAATCAACTCGAGAGCCCTGGGCATCTATGGGCTCGTTCTGAGAGAGCCACCGAAACTACTAAGAAAATGAAAGTTTATTTACCCACAGGCGGTAGAGTAACTTGCACCTACACAGGAAAGCTTTTAGAGGTTACACTGGAAAAGAATGAAAAGCATTATTCTACCAAAAGAGTCTCATATCCTCAGTCAGGCCATAGGGGAAGGTCTTTAACAGTCACTATAACTGAGTGCTTCAGTGTCAGTACTCCAAGAGTAAGCCTCCCGAGCTGGGCCTCTGGAAATACTTCAATAACTATTATATTTGGAGTTAATACTATATAAATTGATGTTGCAGCTCCTCTGCAGGAGAATATGGAGTGTAAGCCCCAGACAGGTTACACCAGAAATGGTTGTGAGCCTCACTGCCAGCTCACCAGCACCCTCCAGGCTGTTTTGACTCTCAATAGACGGAAGGAAGCAGGGGTTGGTCCCAGCTTCAGACATCCTATTGCTTATGCCAAAGGCATAAAAGACGTGGAAAACAGGTACACTTCAAATCTCCAAAACAGAATCCCATCTTCTGGCCAGCCCTAACCTTAGCTATATGGTATCTCAGATGGCAATGGGCTTCTCTGTGCCCTTTCCAACTAGCAGGAATATTGCTCTATATTCCCATTTCACTCATAGACTCTATCTTTCAAGGTTAATTAACCCTTTGATTGCAAGACTAACTTCCCAATGAAAAATACACACCTAGAGAGAGTCAAAGTGATAGTGAAGACCAACACATATGCCAGATAGAAGTAGCTGCACGACAAAGCCTGATGGATCGCTGCAGAACATTTCAGGGTATTCCGTCCACTGCGTCCATCATTCAGACACACACACACAGCAAGGAAGACAGATCATATATAGTTACACACAGAACTTTACGAACACATTCAGGTTTATGAAAATATGCAGGCTAAGCTTTTTCAGTTGTTGGTTTCTTTTTTTTTTTTTTAAATAAGGTATTTTCCACTAACAAAACTGATTTTTAAGTATGGAACAGTCATTTGCCAGGTTTTCAAAGCCATCTGTTTTCAAAGCCTACCTTCCTTGTTGTTTACCACAGGCTGTCTATCTGTTTTAACAACCTCCACTGGGATTTCACATACCTCATTATGCAAAATCACTACTTATGCATTCACTCCAGCACTTGTCTAACTAATCTGCACTCATAACACCTTCCGTAGAAGATGCAACATCCCTCTTCAGAGGCTGCAGATCAAAAACAATAGTAGCTGGTGTCATAGCAAGACAAAACATAGCCTCCTGTGTATTACTGTTGTGATACAGGCCTAATCCAAGACTGCTTGGAGCTGCTGAAGTGTAATAAAAAAAAAATACCATATCACAAGAGATTTTGCATCATATGCAAGATAGAAAGCACCTATTTTTAATGTTGAGACTTAGGCTTTTCTTCATCAAGAGGATTCTAAGTATTTTGGTCTCCCAGTCACCATCACTGGCAATCTGATGAGCACCCTCAACCTCCTCTGAATTTCCTCAGGACCTACTATTCGGTTCATCCCAGGCACCACATGGGGTTTTTGCCAGCTTTCAATTTGTAACAGACAGCCCTAACATCTGACAGAGCTTAAGCTGCTGTTTACAGCCTCCCCTCTGCCTCCCGCTCCACCCTCCCTCCAGATATGTTCATATAATCAGCGGATCATTGACAACAATAGACCTTCCAAACTGCTCAAGTCTATCGTGTCAAGGTCTGCTTGGGGACCCTTTAACCATACATCATTGATACAATCCATCACGTTAAGAGCTTGCTGGGGGATGCTTTAATTCACGGATTATTAACACAATAGACTATAATGTCCGGTACCATTAGGGCTGGCTGTGTCACAGAACATCTTCACGTAGGTTAAAAACCAAAGAGAGAGAAAAGAGAGGAAAATAAATTCTCTCTACTGGCATAATAGATCCACTGTATACAGTATTCTCCAAATAATTTTAAAAAATCAGAATTTATTAACATTATTTTCTTAGAAATAATTCAATAGCTCATCTTCCTTGGAAAATATGGCTACTATCTCTATTTGTCTGTGTGTTGCAAAATTTGAGAGCTAAATGTAAATGTAAAGTTGCCGTTCTTACATCTTTAAAACATCACCGCTGCAATGACACTGCTATGCTAAGATTTAACTCTAAAATTCAAAAGACAAAGTGACTTTAAATGATATTTATTTTACATGGGGAAGCAAGGGGAATTCCTGTTGAGCAAAGCACAAGAGATTGAAGCTAGCAACAGCAAAAAGTGAAATTTCATGGTTGAGTTATGATTTCCCAGAAAAAATATAATACATCAGTCCTATAAAAGACTTTTCATCTATGAAACTGAAAGCATTTTCTGTGTGAGGTAAGCATCACATCACTATCCCATTTCACACATGAGAAAACAAGAGATTGGAAATAAAATGAGGGGGTGGACCTTTCCAAAACGTGGATATCCAGTCCTGTCTGCACCTGAACCACGTGCAAACATCACAGCCCTCCACCCTGCTGCCCTTAGCTCCATTCCCTACCCTGGCATGCCACTGCATCAGAGTCTCAAAGCGCTCCTTGGGGTTGCTCCTTTTGCATAACACAGCAGCAGCAACACATTCCAGGATCAGGGACTTCCAGGTTGGAGCCCCACTGCACAGGATGGCAAAGGTGATGGAAAAGAAGCTGCCCACTTAGACAGTCATTGGCAGCGAAACAGAGGCAGAAGACAAGAGCTTGCTGGAGGTGGTTTTAAGAGCCATTTTGGGAACTGGCTGTGATTTTACCTAGAACTGCATCCAGCAGGGCCCAGACAGCATTGCCACAAATCTGTCAACACCTCGTAGCAGCCTTGGTCCCCCTGAAATCAAAATGGGCTTTTGTGGAATGACTGCCCGTGGAGTGAGACTCCAGAAGAGAACTACCTGTCATGTCCGTGCTCATATCTTGTAGCATGACAGAAACAAACCAGAATCAGTATGTGTATTTCTTTGTGTTTTTGTTTTCCTTAGACACAAAATGGAAATCATCCTAATCACTCACTGCTGCAAAACATTTTATGGTTAAATATGCTTTTATTTATAACACCCTTTATATTGGGGAAGATTGAATTTGTATAGCTGCATTAGCTCTTTTAGATTCTACGTAAGAAAAAAAGATTCACTTAAACCTTTTATTTGGAAACACTAATTAAGTTTGTAATCACCTGTATTATACATCTCCACTATAGCATCAATTACTGTTTCTTTTCCCTGCATTTGCTTTACTTGGCTGGTCTATTGCTCTCCACGGTGGAAGTTCAACAAGTACTTGCATTTTGCTAGGTGAATGTCCTGGTTCCAGCTGGGATAGAGTTAATTGTCTTCCTAGTAGCTGGTAGAGTGCGATGGTTTTGAGCTAGGTATGAGAAGAATGTTGATAACGCACTGATGTTTTCAGTTGTTGCTAAGTAATGTTCAGTCTAAAGTCAAGGCTTTTCGGCCTCTGTTGCCCAGCCAGGAAGAAAGCTGGAGGGGCACAAGAAGTTGGGACGGGACACAGTCAGGGCAGCTGGCCCAAAGTGTCCAATGGAGTATTCCATACCATGTGACGTTTTAGGAACTGGGTGGGGGATTGCGGCTCAGGGACTAACAGGGCATCGGTCGGCGGGTGGTGAGCAATTGCATTGCGCATCACTTGTATATTCCAATCCTTTTATTATTACTGTTGTCATTTCATTAGTGTTATTATCATTATTAGTTTCTTCTTTTCTGTTCTATTAAACCGTTCTTATCTCAACCCACGAGTTTTACTTCTTTTCCTGATATTCTCCCCCATCCCACTGGGTGTGGGGGGGAAGTGAGTGAGCGGCTGTGCGGTGCTTAGTTGCTGGCTGGGGTTAAACCACGACAGTGGACACCTCTTTTACTGGTGGATGGTACAACTCTGCCAGCATAGGTGTTCACGGTAACAGCTCTAAATGTTTGATCTGCCTTGTACATTTATGAAATCTGTCAGGCCCATCATTAGGATTAAACACTGTCACGCACTAACATCAGGAGATGGCAGGTATGGATCAGGATTATGTTGGGGTAGGCACTGGATAAATACAGAGTAAAGAGCAGGCCTTGCAGAAAGTTGTCCAAATGATTTATACCAATGCCAGCTACAAATAGGATCAGATTAACTTTCAGCTTCGGTAAATACTAGTTTCACTGGAACCAAATCCTCTGCTTCTATAGGCTCTGCTAGAAATAGCAGGCTAGCTATCCAAGACACATTACAATTACAACACTTAAGAATAGTGGTTGGGTGGCCCCAGGGCAAAACCCCATCAGTTTAGATTACAGGTCAGATAGCTAGCACAGACATGTTAAATGTTTGTATTTAAACTAATACACTCTCATCAGAAACAGTGCTATTCTTCACTGCACAGCTGGTTTTCAAAACAGCACAGAGCAGCAGAAACCACCTTAGCACTGTTCTTAAATATTCCTTTTTAGCTCACTCATGATGTAATTTAGAGAACTGCTAGAACGGCAATCAGAACTGCATTAAACAAACACAACGGAAGTCAAGCTGCTGGAGACAAACATTATATAAAACAAACATCCTCTAAAAAAAAATGAAATATGTGGTGTCAGGACTCAGCTCAGCACTGTCAGAAACGTTAAAACACCACCCACTGTGACACCATGGGAGGTGGAACACACAACTGGGACCCCAGGCATCCCGAACGCAGAAGCCACGGCAGGTCCTTAGGGCTCTGACAGAGGTTTGCGCACTGCATTGAACAAACTCTCAGAGATGTACCTACCCAAGAGGCAGCCACTCTTCCTCAAGCTGGTAGTTCAATGGTAGAGAGAGACTTCGTGAAGTATGCTGCACCACACGCACCATTGCTCCACTTCGCATTGGGCCAGATGCTGCTTCTTCCCTCTTCTGCACATGCTTTTGCTTAAGGCAGGAGCAGGAATAACCAAGTAAGGTGCCAGTCAGCATAACAGGGTTGCCAGAACCTACCCATTTTGATCATAAAGTGGCCAGAGGAGGGAGGAGCATCCCTCAAATGTACTGTTGGCACTACAGCAATAGGAACTTTTTTTTTAAGAGTTTAATGTGAGATTCCTCTCAACATTTATTTAACAGGCCCTCCCCATTTCCTCTGACCTCTAAAGCACTCCTCATTCCAATATTTAAGCAGCACACTAAAACAAAATATCAAAGGGTCCAAACTATAGCACAGAAGACAGATATAAATATCTGTCCTTTTGCTTCTAATGGAGCTTGAAATTAACACCACTTTTCAATTTCATCACCATTTTTCAGAGAGTTTAAATTCTTTAGGACTAGGACCACTTCCTCTTCCTCCTAAGTCTGCACAGTGTGAGGCTAAAAAGATGGGTCTTGGCTACTGGAGAGGTGATCAGAGGAGACACAAAGACTGCTTACAAACTACTGCCATAGGAGGAAGCAAAAAGAGTATGCAGGAGATATTTAATATATATTTATAAATAGAAAGACAGTTCTCTGAGGTTTTTAACCATTTCCAAGTAGGGTAATCTTCAATACATTACTTAAAATCTTCATTAAATAATCAAGTGGTAAAGATTACACTATGTAATGCGGTTACTGAGAAAACTCCAAGAGTTAGGATTACAGATGAGATTTAGAATTAAGTCTGACAACAACCACTGGGGAGAAACCAGATAAAACATTTCGCCCGTCGATGGGTTTACCTTTGGGGCTCTTTTGACTCCCATGACCACAAGGCCTAACAGCCTACCAATCCTGGTGTGTACATCCTCATACTCAGCTAGAAGACCTTCCAGTACCATTTTGCAAAGGGAAAACCTAGTAAGATTATACTCTGCTACACTGATCCAACCTACAGTAACACTACAACACCTCTCCCACAGCTATCTGCAAAACACAGGAGATGGAGAAGTTCTCAAAAGCCATAAAGCACACAGGGAGCTCAAGTCCCACTGAACATCAGCATTTATGCTCTCAAGCCAGCTAACTTGTTCTAGTTACAGGCTTGAAGTGGCTCCTCTGCCCCCGAAAGGTTGCCAAAGCCTCCTCTGCTCCTACACTTTTCTTGCAGCCAACCTAGTCCATATGACGTGAGCTAGAGAAGACCTACTACTTACACTGTTCCACTTCACTGCATGTTTGGGGCTAGCTTTTCAAAATCTCAATGACCTACATCCAAAAGCTTAGAAACAAATCAAAATCTCCTAAGTCAGTATGTTTAAATAAACTAATTTAAAAAATCGGTATTCAGCAGTCTTTCTTCCTTGGAAAAGACTAAAACCAGAGAAAGTGCTCCCTGATTTCTCTTTGCAAAGCATGATCAACCAATTCTAAAGGCTCCTGGATACACCAGTGTAGGTTAGTTCACAGCAACAAGGTATCAGCACTAGTAGGAAGCATTTGTGATTTACTGGAGAACCTTGTGGCAAAGGGGTGCAGCACAGTTGATGTGCTCATTTTTAACACCAATACACTCCAGTTTCCTAACAGCCCTTCAGAGTCTTCCAGTGTCAGAAACCTGGCAACAAGACTGAATCTGTGACATGTTCATCTTTAAATCTTGACATCATAGGAATTTATTAATCAGGCAGATGTGGTTTGGATTAAGGTTTTTGCCCCAGTTCAGTTCTAGCAATGAGTGGTCTGAAACTGCCAGCATTAATATAATTGCTTTATTGTGTAGTTTAAATTTGGATTTTGCGGCAAAGTTGCAGAGAATTTAATTGACTCCTTTTATAGCTTAACTCTCAGCTACAACTTCACTATTAGAAGACAAAATGTCATTTCTAATTTCACTAATTTTTTAAAGAACAAGTTTCTGTAACCTTTCGTATGTAATATTTTTTTATTTTAATTGGAAAACATCTCTTTTAAGTGATAAAGTAAGCTAATATGAAAGCTGATATTCAGTTAACCTATATTTTCAAAGTAAACAAGCCCTTTTTGCATAAATGGAGGCCATCAGTCAGCTTTGGTCTAATTCCTCTGAACTCAAAAACATTACCCCAGAAAGGAAATAACTAGAAAATATTTTATGCAGATTTCAACTGGGGTCTTTGTGTAGGCAAAGACAGTTGCTGTCACCACAAACCATGCTACCAGTGCATGGAGTTCTCTCGATTTCAGAGACTGTGGGCATATTTATGATGTTTAAAAAGCCAACATTCTACCCTGGGACTGGAAGCTATGTGTTAGCTGACTTCAATTAAAATATTTAAGCTTGGGTTTTAAATCATGCTAGCAGCTCAAGCTCAAATTCCTTGCTTCTAAGGTTCTGGTCCCATGCGGATATGTAATGCACCGTGATAAAGAACAGGGAAGCAAAATCAGAACATATGTGATATAAAAGGCACATTGCAACCATTTTAAAACCAATTATCTCTTCTCAAAATACTAAAGAAGGGAGAAAACATCCCACTCTAAAGCTTAGCTGGACTCCATCCAGACCCCTTAGCCCAGGAATTCAAAACATCAATGCTGTCCTTTTTTAAAACCTAAACTTGTTAAGTTTGATTTCTCCTAGCCGCATCCTTTGAGTTAAGATGGCGTCCTTAGAAAGGATATTTAATGAACATAACATGAAGTAAGTTCACATCAAGTTTTGATGAAAAATATTAGTCCAACCTTTTCTATGCTTTTGCAATTACTGCCTCTCTCAGTTCCAATTTTCTCTCCTTTATCGCCTTTAAATAAGGTAACCATAGCAATGCTTTTCAACCTTGATGTCTTTTGTTTAGTTTGCTTGAAGATGAAGTCACAACATAATTTTCATCAACAACTCTTATGACAAACTTAATTTCAAGACTAAGACATTATTTCAAGTAAGGTATGAGAGACAGGGGGTTTCCACAGAAAATAATAATTTACCTTTTGCTTTAAAGAAATAGAACGTACAGTATCTGTTAGTGCAACGTTATTGCCTCAATATTGGAGCTGCTTTGAATGCTCCCGAACTTTTTTCAGTCTGCTGACATATATAGACAGTGAATCAGAGTGAGGATTTGAATTCTGTTTTGCGTAAGCAGTTCCTTAACGTCCTTGATATGACAGAGCTCATAGGGTCACAAAACACATTGTGCCCATGTAATTCCCATGTACCAATGGCAACAAGTCAGCAAAACCAAGCTTGGAAGATCAGTATACACCGGGCAAAAT
This sequence comes from Pandion haliaetus, assembly GCA_013401275.1. Lineage (NCBI taxonomy): Eukaryota > Metazoa > Chordata > Aves > Accipitriformes > Pandionidae > Pandion > Pandion haliaetus. The sequence goes on along the minus strand of VYZV01038996.1, from coordinate 73,976 downwards.
GACTATAGGGGTCAAAGGATTTTATTAGCCATTTCAGTGGCTTGGATAAAAATGCAAAAACCTCTAGCAGTAACTACATTAAATTTAAAAAGAAAATAAATTCAGCTGAATTTTTTCAGGAGTGGCATAAGGTGGATCACATATTAACTCTCCTTCCACATGGCTCCATGTGCCACACAGAATCTGAGAGGTTTGAGGGAGTCTTGCTTTGACTTGGTCCTGGCTACCTGTACGTACTCTTTACAAATCCATTATGTAACATTCAGTATCTATAATCGCAATGTTACACAAAAATTGCATTCCCAACATAAATTTTGACCAAAAATATGTTTAACACTCCACCCTACAGTGTACACCACACAGCTCAAATGTATCAGGTATTTCCACCACTAATATTTTGGATTNAAAAAAAAAAAAAAAAAGTAGTAATATAGAAATCTTTGCTTTATTTGAAAACACCTTGCTGGTTACCTCTGTACTAAAGGTTATCATTGGAATGTATAAACATTCTTCAGCCTTCTTTTTATTCCCTTGAGGCTAGATCAGTCCCACCACACCGTCCTTCTGGGTCTCAGATACAGTCCTACACAAACTGAACCACCACTTCAGTTTGTACTGATTCACAAACTGGACTCCAACCTACCTCTACTGACCATAATGCAGATACACCTTGTCATTGACAAGGAATGTTACTTTAAACTCTTCCTCTCCTACGGGTGGTATGTTGCTAGGTCATACAAACACCTACACTGAGAGCTAACTTAAGCCATTGTCTTTGTGAACTGCTCATGTACATAAATTAACTTGTGATCAAATGCATGCACACCAGGACCCGTGAATCATTTATAATATTGGGTGTGCCCAAGAAAAAATAATTTTAAGTGAAAGAAGCATCATTTCCAGCATTAATATTGGAAAGATGGACCCATTGCATGTTTTAGTACTCTTTTCACCTGAAATTATCAATGCTATCACATTATTATTCTGATCTTATCTTTCTACAAAGACTCTTTACTGACCTCCAGAAGATCCCTATTCAGCTGTACTCTTATCCTTCAGACCAGGCACTTCCTTCAGCCACAGGATTCTTCTACACACTTAGAGGCCTCCTCTCTAATCACATTACTCATCACAGTAATCTAAAACCCACTGAAAATACCAGGCTTTGTACAGGCTTTTTACAGGCTTTGGATCAGACCACCACATTCACAGCAAAACCTATATGATCTATCTGACAGTCTGGACAAAATTTTTGTGTAGTTTTTCCAAGGGAAAAGAGATCCAATGGCTCCTTCCAAAGGGATTTGTTTCTCACTCCTCCTAGTAAGATGCTTACTACTGTGTAGGCTGCACAAAATATTTTGCTAAGACAACTTGCTCTTGTCAGTTGAGACCTGAGTGTTTAATCATAACACACAATCATCCACAATCCACATGGACTGCTACTACATTTTGTAATTGAATGCAAAACAGAACCCAGCAACTGCAACATTTGTATTTATTTTGCCTTTTCCCTACAATGTCCCTACTTCTCTTGCGTATGTCACATTTTTACCTTCAAGCAAAAGTGCTAAGTACATTTAACACTGGAAATTCCCCAGGATTATTTTTTTTTTAATAAATCATATTTTCTGCTGTTATAGCCCATTTCTCTCATCTCCCTCCCTCGGGCAACAGCAACTGCAAGTGGAAAGCTGATACACCAAAGCTGGTTTCCTGCAGCAAAGCTCAGTGCCAGCCATTGTTCTAGCAGCACGTACCTGCTCAACAGCATTCACATTCAGAGCTTCTGAATGTTTTCCTTCCCTCCACTGTGACAGCTCTGAACAACCACCCTCTTTCTGTACTCATCAAAACCCCAAAAGCTCTCTGCTACTGCCACAGTAATCTAATCAACAAGTCAAAGATACAAGCACTCAGCAAACAACTGAATCTACATACCAGCCTCCCCGGTGTGAAGCAGCTTCCCACCATCTCTTTTTCCCTTTACCTTCTGTTGAAAAATCTTGAGAATCTTGCTTGTGCTGTAGGGGTGTTTGTATCTTTCCCCTCTCCCACTGGTCAAAATCTGGTTTCCTATAAAGAACTGGAAGGATGAAAGGAAAATAAAAGTCAGACTGGGAAACTTAGCTCTGCTCCTTCCCTGCCTCCCTGGAGAACTTCAATAGCATTGATCCTTCTGCAGCAGTGAGTGATTAGTGCCTGCATGAGTCCTCTACGTTTTCATACATAGAGGAAAATGTTCTCCTGTTTTGGGTCTCTTGCAAGGTTCGTTGCTAAATCATGGCCTGGAAGCTTGCTTCAGATTGAGAGAAAACAAAACAAAGCAAAAAACATGCCTTGTCCCCGAGAATAACATGGATAGCACAGAGTGCCTGCAAAAGGCATCACCAACTGAGCTGAGATGGCACGAGGCCACCATCTGATGCTGGATTTTGACTTTTGCCAGGCCTGCTGCAAAGAGGACTGAATACTCTGCCTTTTACTGGAGGCAGTGGGGCAGAAGCTTCTCGGTTTGCTAATCCTGACAATAACTGGCATTTCTCTCAAACCACCTGCACTTGAAGGTTCAGAAACCAAGCTAAGGAAAAGAATACCCTAATTCGCACTTTCACTCACAGTAACCAATCTCAAGATTAAAATTTTTTAAAAAATGTGGTGGGTTGACCCTGGCTGGACACCAGGTGCCCACCAAAGCCCATCTATCACTCCCCTCCTCAGCTGGACAGGGGAGAGCAAATATAACAAAGGGCTCCTGGGTCGAGATAAGGACAGGGAGAGATCACTCAACCAATTACAATCACAGGCAAAATAGATTTAACTTAGGGAAATTAATTTAATTTATTACTAATCAAAATCAGAGTAGGATAATGAGAAGTAAACCCAAACTTAAAAACATCTTCCTCCCACCCCTCCCTTCTTCCTGGCTCAAATCCACTCCCAATTTTCTCTACTTCCTCGCCCCCAGTGGCATAGGGGAACAGGGAATGGGGTTCGGGGTCATTTCATCCCACATTGTCTCTGCC
>VYZV01038996.1:59728-70676 GCA_013401275.1 Pandion haliaetus | reverse complement strand
GGTGCCTGGAGCACCTCCTCCCCCTCCCTCTTCACTGAGCTGGGGGTTTGCAGGGTTGTTTCTCTCACATGTTCTCACTCCTCTCTCCAGCTGCAATTGCGGAGAGATTTTTTTCCCCCTTCTTAAATACATTATCCCAGAGGTGTTACCACAGTTGCTGATGGGCTTGGCCTTGGCCAGTGGTGGGTCCATCTTGGCTCTATCAGACACAGGGGAAGCTTCTAGCAGGTTCTCACAGATGCCACCCCTGTAGCCCTGCCCCCACTACCAAAACCTTGCCACACAAACCCAATACAAAAAATAAAACCCAGACTCCTACATAACCTTTGTGGATTAAGCCTGGGTTGAAGGGAAGGAAGGAGTGTAAGCCCTGACTCGCATCTCTGATCAAAAAGAAGACAAAACACAATGCCCAACATGCACAGAACCACCAGAAGAAACTCAGAAGAGTGTTTTGTGTCCAAGGAGAAGGATTTGTAGGGTATTTATCTCATGGCTCCCACCAAACAAGGCTGTGGGAGAAACAAAAGGCACTAGTCATCACACACAGCCCATCCACTGGGCACAGATCACTGACCATCTCATTGATGTACTCCTAAACCAGGGCATCTTCTTCGCCTAAAACGCAGAGCATTTCACTTAATGCTAGGCTGAAAACCTTTTATTATTCTTGTGTTTCAAATGATTTTATAAAATTTTCTCTAATTTATCCAAATTTCAAGTGGGGAAAAAAAAAAATCTTGCTTTCCATAATAAGGTATATGCTTATTCATATATTTTAATAGGACAACAATCAAAACATTAATTAAGATGAAACTTCTAACAATTTACACTTTCATCTTTGTAGGTGCACTTTTATGCTCATTACCTGTCTTCCTTCTAAGTTCCTGATTTTATTATGTCTTTATTGTTCCCTACAGATTCCCTAGAGATTAAAAAGAGATACAGATCAGGTATCGTGACACCAAAATTCAAACATGCATATCTGGATCAACACTTTCGCTTCCCAGTTAAGCTTGCCTTAATTAGCGTGTAACAAGCAGCATGTCTTATACTACAGGGATTTAAAACAGTAGAGATTCATGTTGCGTCTCAAGTTGGTTTACGTATAAGTATTATTTTATTTACTTTAGAAAATGAGTATTTTATTCTATTTAACACTGGAGGGTGTGATGCAGTTTTTAATTAATTTACTGGTTTGGCTTTTTTAATGTCAAGAAAACAAATGGAGCAATACAAAAATAACAGCAAAACAGCTAACTTGGGGGTCTATAATGTAACCATAAAAGGAGTACTTTCAAAGCACTTGCAAAGTTCCAGCCACATGATTCCCATTAACCATAATGAGCATTGGACAGATAAATTCACACATGTTGCTTTGAAGATTTATACTAAATTGGCCTCATCTTTGTTAGCACTAAAGGAATACTGATGCTATACAATATAAAAGGGAAATCTTTCAATTTGCCCCCTGCAATTTTCTTCATTATCCACAGAATTCTCCAGTAGCCAGTCATACTACAGATTCATAATCTTTCCAATTTTAAAGACAGTTAAAAATATTAACTATACCACAACAGTCAATCTCTGCAGAATATAGTGCTAAAATGCTCCTTTGTTTAAAACACAGGCCCAGCAAGTTGTGCTCTGAAGCACATCAAAGGCCTGAACAAGTGGAAGAGCACAGGGAGAAAGATGCTGCTGTAGAAGCCCATTCAAATTACCTTGCCAAATCTTTAATTGCTATGCACGTACATTTGGCTTGATCTTGTGCTGCTTTGAAGTAAAGATATTAGCTTCAATTAATCCCCAAATGACCTCAAGTTATGGTCTTGGGGAAAAAAAAAACCAAACCACAAACCAAAAAACCCGCCCAGAAAATGGCACAGGAATAATTTGAGCTGCTTGCCTTATTTCCTTCTTTTTCCCCCTTTCTCTTCTTGACTGTTTAAGGACAGGCTTTAGTATTCATGGACGATGCTAAACAGACCATGCACATAAAGCCTCTTCTCTACTCACCAATAAAGAAGAGCCTCAAACTGTTCGAGCAGGTAACTCCCTCCCAGCATTCCTCAGACTTGCACTGATCTGTTGCCATAAGAGCTGTTGGCCTGGAGCTTGAAATGTGGCAAGTGTATCACAAACACGCTTAAACTGATGCAAGCAATCCAATGTAAACAACTGTAAACCATGAAGATGATACCCAAGAACCCATGGATCCCAAACTGTTGCTTTAGCTAAAGGACTTTCTAAATGAAGAAGGATTTACTGATGTTACACAAGTAAGCCAGCTACCAAAAGGGAGCAAAGGGCTGTATTGTTACTAGTGCTGACAAAAGCTCTTGTCACCATCTTCCTACCTACCATTTTCATCCCAACAAGTTCAACGCTTCTGAAATTACTCATTTCAGGGTTTTATGGAGAGGACACATCAACACTGTTAGCACCCACATACTCGTACTGGAAAATCTATGTACTACTTTGCCTAACACTAGAGAAAAGACCTCCCAATCCACCAGAAATTCTAAGGTCTCAAAAAAATTGTACCAAATTGAATCAGAAATCAAAACTGCAAGCATGTGCTCTCTGACAACATGCAAATGCTACATCTTTCAAAAGATAAACCAAAAAAAAAAAAAACCCAACCCAAAGCACCAGAAAGAAACAATTCTTGAATGCCTTTTGCTTCTGCTATCGCCACATGCGCAGCTCAAACTACTGGTTCTGCCCCTGAGTTTAACATCTCCAGTACTGGAAAGTGCCTTCAGAGAACAGCAGGGGCTCTTTTTCTGCAGGATGGCACCTTCACAAGAAAAAAAAGTTTTGTATTTTAAAACACGTAGTAAAACTGAACATGTCTGAGGCTTCCCCTCGCTGTATTCTGTATCAGCGATATGAAAGGCGCACTACTCCTGCACTGACTGCAAACAGTGCTGTCCTCGTGCACTACAGTTAAGGCAGGCAGAAGCAAGAATAACAACCTACCTAAGATTTCTACAGCTTCTCCTGCATGTATTTTCCTCAGTTGGGATTTTTTTTGTTTTCTAACATGGTGACATTTTTGTGCTAGTCCTTCTGACACATCAGATGTAAACATTACTGAACCAGACTCATATTTCATACTTTCCTCCAAATCAAAAGACTGCTGAACTACTTAGAGTTATCTCTGTGTCAGCACATTCCCTCAAGGGCAATATTGTCTTTTTCCCTTGTCAGTTAATTTGTTCATTGCAACACAAGTTTATTGAAAGCACTCTGAGTCTTAATTAGTGCTCTTCAGTTGCTATTTCCCATAGCTGCTGTGTCTCAGTATCAAATGCTGTGGAGCAGAATTAAGAAGAAATTTCATTATAGCCACGGCTTAAACATGAAATATTATGAGCACCTGTAACAACATACTTCCAACTAACTTTAAGCCCTGAAATTAAAATATTTACACCTGGAAAAAAAAACCAAAAGGCCTTAAAATTGTTCATACATAGACATACCCATTCTCAAAAAGTCTCCACAAGGCCAGGCACATTTCAATTTATTAACAGAGGAGGAGGAATAGTGTTCTCCTGGGTCACTGAGATCTGTCAAGCATTGCAACAGACAACTGTATCTTACAGACAGTTCCCTAAACAACACATGTGATGTTAAAAGCACATACCTACACTACCATTGACTCTCCTACAGCAAACCGTTCCAAAACTTCTAAACTCTCCCAAATGCTAGAAACCTTTTCCTGAAAGAAGGCCAAATCTAAATTTATCAATTTATGTGCCCTTAATCTTGCACCACTGCTTATGATATTTAAGAATGTTTGCCATTCTTCAGCCTTCTCTCCTGCATAGAATCTTAGAATGGTTTGAGTTGGAAGGGATCTTAAAGACCATCTCATTCCAAACCCCCTGCCATGGGCAGGGACACCTTCCACTCCACCAGGTTGCTCAAAGCCCCATCCAACCTGGCCTTCAACACTTCTGGGGATGGGGCATCCACAACCTCTCTCGGCAACCTGTTCCAGTGCCTCACCACCCTCATATCTAATCTAAAACTACCCTCTTTCAGTTTAAAGCCATTACCCCTTGTCCTATCACTACATGCCGTTGTAAAAAGTCCCTCTCCAGCTTTCTTGTAGGCCCCCTTTAGGTACTGGAAGGCTGCTCTAAGGTCTCCCTGGAGCCGCCTCTTCTCCAGGCTGAACAACCCCAACTCTCTCAGCCTGTCTTCATAGGAGAGGTGCTCCAGCCCCCTGATCATCTTTGTGGCCTCCTCTGGACTCATTCAAGCACGTCCATGTTCTTCTTACGTTGGGCGCTGTCCTGGTTCCAGCTGGGATAGAGTTAATTGTCTTCCTAGTAGCTGGTAGAGTGCGATGGTTTTGAGCTAGGTATGAGAAGAATGTTGATAACACAATGATGTTTTCAGTTGTTGCTAAGTAATGTTCAGTCTAAAGTCAAGGCTTTTCGGCCTCTGTTGCCCAGCCAGGAAGAAAGCTGGAGGGGCACAAGAAGTTGGGACGGGACACAGTCAGGGCAGCTGGCCCAAAGTGTCCAACGGAGTATTCCATACCATGTGACATTTATGAACTGGGTGGGGGATTGCGGCTCAGGGACTAACAGGGCATCGGTCGGCGGGTGGTGAGAAATTGCATTGCGCATCACTTGTATATTCCAATCCTTTTATTATTACCGTTGTCATTTCATTAGTGTTATTATCATTATTAGTTTCTTCTTTTCTGTTCTATTAAACCGTTCTTATCTCAACCCACGAGTTTTACTTCTTTTCCTGATATTCTCCCCTATCCCACTGGGTGTCGGGGTGAAGTGAGTGAGCGGTTGCGTGGTGCTTAGTTGCTGGCTGGGGTTAAACCACAACAGGGGACCAGAGCTGAACGCAGGACTCCAGGTGGGGTCTCATGAGAGTGGAGTAGAGGGGGGGAATCACCTCCCTGGACCTGCTGGCCACCCTTCATTTGATGCAGCCCAGGATGCCATTAGCTTTCTGGGCTGCGAGTGCACATTGCCAGCTCATATTCAGTTTTTCATCCACCAGTACCCCCAAGCCCTTCTCCTCAGGGCTGCTCTCAATCTGCTCAGTGCCCAGCCTGTATTTGTGCTTGGGACATATTACAATGATCATGCCCTGCCCCAGTGCTCATTCTGCAAGGCAGAACAAGCCCAGTCTTCTAGCTTCATCTCAGTAGTCAAGCTCCCTGATCCTCCTGGTAGTATTCTCTGTAGATGTCCCTGTATTAATTCATTTTTCTTGAATACAGGTGACCAGACTTGAGCATAGCATTCCAGACACCATCTCACTCATGTCTCATACAATCAGTGGTATAAACACCGTGGTTCTATAATCAAGGATTTGCTGGATGTACTGTAGAATTGCTCTAGTCTTCCTCTTCAGATACTTCCAAATTACAAGACCCACCTTATAGATGAGATCCTTATTACTAGCCCCTCCCTAATCACTCACTTGAATTTTATACCAATATATTTCATAGTCTATTATTTCAGTCCCTAAGACCACCCTCTGCTTCCAGTGTGTTCTGTTCTTTTGCCCTATTTGACAGAGCTCCCCAACATCACATCATCAGTAAGTAATGTTAGTAACTTCTAATTCATTCCTATTGTAATTACAGTTACTTACACATTGTTTTGGGGGACATTTCAGCTTAATCTCCCCCCAGCCCAATATCTCCCTTAACATCCAAAATGGGGTTGTTTTCTAGCTGGTTCCTTATACCAATTTCCAGCTTAACTAATAATTTCCCACACGGCTCTGTAGCTGATGCCTTACTGAAATCCAAACAGATTAGATCTTAGAGACTCCAAAATCCCTTCATGGCTTTGAAAACGACACCAGCAAGACCTTATGGTTAATGTTATTTTGTTTATTTTAATTATGTGCTTTGTTGCATATTAGAAGAAAGCAGTCTTTCATGTTTCTCTGCTCTTGTGATATGACAGAGCTCTCTCGTTACTGAATCTTGAGTCTGCAGGTGAGGGAGCCTGGGCATAAGCTGGAGGTAAATCAAGCACTTTTTCCGCTATAAAAAATGTTCTGCTTTCAGAGCTCTGCTGCTCTTGGTCAAAAGCTCCAAAGTTGCAATGACTGCCAATGAAAGGTTTTAGAAGAACACAGCAATTTTTAACCCCAATGAAATACAACAGACGGAGAGAGTGGGAGCAACTGTTACACACTCTCTCAAATCCTGGCAGCTGTAGTACCCCTCAGCTGCAAGCAAAAAGCCTCTCTTGGATTGGATTAATTGATGTGATCTCGTAGTGCTCGAAAACTGGACCCTGACCATTCCCGTCTCCTTCCTCCTACTCACATACACTGAATTCCTAAATATCTGCATCCATGGAAGAGAAACACCCAATTATTTGGGCTTGCATGAAACACTGGTCTAACTTGCTTGTCTTAAGACAGCCAAACAATGGAAGAGCACAGACTTTGCATTGCGGGCTGGTGAAATGTACTGTAGTTTTACAGTAGCATGGTATGATGTGGATTTTTCTAATGTCCCACACACTAGTTTGCATCACATGAAGCAGGAATGCTGCCATATCCATGCTGGCTGAATGCTATGAGCCAGACACGATTCACACAGACAAAAGGGGAAAAAGAACAGACAAGCTCTTGAACGAAGACTCTGCAGCATAGGAACTTGAATTACACAAACTTTCACCTCTCTCAGAGAGTGAGCAATAACTGTATTATTTTTCCTTCCAAACCTTGTTGTCATGTGTTGTTTGTATGCAACAGCATCTTGAAGCCCAAAACATGGCTAAGGATCCCACTATGCCAAACTTACACAACAAAGAACAAGATGATATAACAAGTATGATTACAAGCAACTTTGAAGGAAATTTGAAAGAAATTTAAATTAGCCTAATAAAAATACATAACCATTAAAAAAAAGCTTTCAAATGGTTCTACATTTCAATGCTTTAAGACAATCTTATGAAAACTATGTGAAAAACACCAGATAAAGGAGCTGATGTGAGTGCTCCTCTGACTATGTCACCTTTAAAAGCAGAAGAAACTTCAGTCTGAGGAGAGTGGGGGACAGCTTTACACTCCCCTTGGGTTTACTTTAGTAAAGGAGTTATAGACACAGATTTTTGGTTATGTGGCTTAGTTTACAACACGACATATTTCCTGAGATTTGTGAAGTATTTTGCATGTATGGTTATGCTATCCCCATTAATTTTAATATGTTGCTGAGGAAATGTGTAGTTTACCAATCACATCATCATCAAAATCCTCCTTTCCCCAAGCACAAATTTAGTAAATCATACCTGTAATTTAATTCTTAATCAAGAGGCCCTTGAGCCTGACTCCCAAGACTCACTTTATGGATTTAGTTATGCATAGTATGAAAATTAAGAAGAAATTCTAGACTTTGATCTGCTCTAGGTTCATGCCCTTGACTTCTGCCTTTCCACAATTATGAATCTAAAAGAAAACACTATCTGGTATTCATGTTCCAGTTGTTTAAGAAATGAATTTTCAATGGAAAATATTGGCTACAATAAGAATACAAACAGCATAAATGGTTCCAAGCCTGAGCAAGCTCCTTGGTTCTGATGTTCTGTGCCCAGAATTGAAAACAGAATTTTGAAACAAATTTTGTCTTGCCATTGAAAATAAGAGATGACAGTTATGCCTGGGCAAATTAAGTGTGGGAGGCTTATTGGGGGGGGGAGAGAAAGAAAAAAAAGCAGCCAAAACCACAAAAAGACCAAAACCACCCCCAATTTTTTAAACCAAAAATCGGATTGGAGTCTGTGAACCATACTCAGCTACTTTTAGAAGGATAATTAATTCAGTTGGGCACTGCAGAAATGAAATATTTTCCTTACTTGATTCAAAATTATATTGCACTGAAAAAACATACATGTGCATTTACTTATGCTTAGAGGGTGAGGTCGGAAATCAGTTGAAAATAAACCAAATTATTTATTTCCCCCCCAAGATTTTTTTCAGCAATGTTGGGGAAAAAGGACCTGAAAGCTAACTTAAAACTTTGAGGGTTGAAATTAAGCAGGTTTTGTCTCACACTGTTGCAGTTCCCAAATCTTTGCAGCCCAGTAATAGCAGCTGACCCAGCAGCTAGCACACGCTGCTGCAGCTGAACCCAAAGAGTGATGTCAACCTACACTGTCGGGGGACTCGACGCCACCCCACACGCACCTAGCTGCTTTGGAAGTAAGTAATAGAGCTCTGGGAGCCTCAGTACTGCTTGGCCAGGCCTCCAGATTAGCGGAAAATGGTTAGGATCTCACTGTAGAAACCTCTCCAAGAACTGTATGGGCTCAACTTTACAACACTTTTATTTGGAGAGAGCATTTCCTAACCTGAGGTGGCTCCCACAGTCCATCATAACAGGCAGTGAGAAGCATGTGTCAAACTAGTCCCTATGGAAAGTGGCTAGAGGAAATCCTAGTAAGTCCTGTTTGATGAAACAGCTTGGTGTGAAGGAAGAAGACGTTGAGTATGAAAGCCAAAGCCTTCTGCAAAGCAATAAACCAGGATATTCCTAGGTCTGTTACTGCAATTCAAAAATCAAAATCTTGGTGATATAGTGACATAGTAAAGTCCATGTTTTACTAATAGTCCAGCAAGGGGAACAGTCAGCATGATAAAGGAGCTTGCTTCCATGGTTTGAAGACACAAAAGGAAAATTTAAAGCAATAAGCATGGAAGTGTGTGTGTTTTGTATACATAAAATTATATCCACACCTACATATGCAACAGCACAACACTGCAAGCACATTTATTATGACTAAAAGATGTCCTGCCACAAACCTAGATTGGGTGATCTCTTATTAGGAACACAAGTCTTTGCATAACTAACAAAAGATGAAACCCATTTAGGTTTGATGTTACCTTAATTTGAAGATGATGCACCAAAATAAATAAAGTAAAAAAAAAAAGGCAAGATGTCCCCTTGAGTAAGTATTTTATCTCGGCAAGCAACTTATTTTGTATAAAGATTTTCAATAAATAAAGACAGAATATCCTGCTTTCCAGACTGGCACAGATGTTGGAAATGGTCCCTCATAAATAACCTTTCCAAGTGGCAACATGAATAAAAGTAATCAGTACCCTAGCTGTGCAGAGTACAAAGTGAACATTTTAATACAATCAATAATCCCAAGGTAAAGAGATGATGGCTATACAGCAAGACTCAGTGGGATATAGATTTCAGGTTACAAGTCAACAAAGATGTAATAACTCGGCCCAGCTGCAGCATATTCCTTGGAGGCCTACTTGCAAGCTCATTCACCACCCAGGGATGTTCTCAGGAGCAGATCAAAACCACTGAAGGATGATTCTTTGCATGTGCCACAGGACAGAAAGCAGAAAATACAGTCACAGGAGCCCAAGTCATGTGGATTCCTAGACACAAGAGCCTTATAAATATGAGCAAATGAGGTGATATATCACAACACTGACTTGAGGATCTGAACCTGAGTAACTCAACCAGTGCATCAGTGAGGTCTGTTATTCTCACCCAACAATCATCTTCATTAATCAGTGACTAGACTAACATGACAAGTCCACATGTTATCCTCCTTATGCACCCGTCACCAATGAATGGTACCTATAGACTCAACCAGGACCTGACACATACCTTGCACGTGAAATTCAACCAGCATCTGAAACCAAAATTTGTGAAGTGTTGGTCTGGCACATTTGAATTCACATAGTACCCTTCCTTTGAGTGATACAGCAATCAAATCTCCTAAAACATTTGCCAAAATTTGTGAAAGGTTTCCAGAGCTTTATGGCAATTTCAGCTCTTACTGCATAGGTACAAAGCTTTTGCATTTAAGACTCTGCAGGGCTGGCTGTCCACATCAGAATGAAGAGTAACTACCCCTGAAGACATGTAAAAACACTCCTTCTGACTGAACACATCTGAGCACAGTGGATACTCAGCAACACATCTCTATTTTTATGATAAAAAAATTTATTGCATTTTATGGTATGTTAAGTCTCTCTAGAGTCTAGACAGAGCTGGAATCTTGCCTGGTTTGTACAGCATTGGTTGAATTGTTAACTGAGTTTTGCAAGGCAAAATTCTTTCAACTCTGCACACCTGTGTCTTTTGCTTTCCATTTTCTCCCCAGGCCACATTTTCTGCAGCTGCTGCTGCTGACTCAGAGCCATTTTAGACTCCATTCCCGCAGAGCCCATTCCCAGCAGCTTTGACCAAAGTATCTGCCTAGGCATGAATCCAAGGACCTCGATTAGTCTTCCTATGCCAGTACACTTTTATAGATGTGGTAAGCCCTTGCAAGGCAGTTAGCCACCGTTCCTATCTGGAGCATAGCTATCTCCTCCTCTCCCCCAGATCCCTTCCAATAGTCTTTCTCTCCTCAAGATGAGCACAACTGGTGGGCATCATTTAAATTACACATGGAGTACGTCAGTTAGTGCTTCTGTACCAGCAAGCAAGAATTAAAATATGGGATATGTATAAGAAACACAACATGACTGAAAAACATTATTTTTTTATATAATTTTCCTGTCCATTAGTGGGAAGGCAGGACTCATACTAAGGCAAGAATAGATGACCTTCATTGTATGGAAGTTTCATTGAACACATGAATTTGTACAGATTTTTGTAACCTCCTTACATTTACAAACTTAACAAAAAGTCAATGCTAAATAAATCACTCGCATATATGAGACACAGTAAAACAGTTTACAACATGTTTTTTCTGATTTGCAGTAACAGTTCATTTCATAAACTACATTATAGATTTTTGTAAAAGACTTTCCTCTTGTGATTGAAGATGGCAGTCATGATGTCTGCATTATCCAGATCATCTCAAGCAAATAAATTGAAACAACCAGCAATCACCACAGGAGCTGTAATAAGATGCACAGGTCCTTGTGGCCACCAGAAACTTTCCAATGGAACATTTTCCACTAGGAA